>JBDJHY010199410.1:0-11652 GCA_039654485.1 Withania somnifera | reverse complement strand
TGTACTCTTCGAGCTTAAGAAGGGAATCTCGATGGGTTCTTAGGTGATTGTTTATGCCTTCTGGCAGAGTGGGACGTCACGTAAGTTTTGCTTACTTAACTAGCTTATTGTTTGTCCTACTGGAAGTATGAGATGCCAGGAAGGGTTCTACTTGATTCATTTCTAATATCTTTACTACTTCCTGTGCCTTATCCGCTGCTAGTATTCGCTACTTACCTTCTTTGACTTATTACTTACTTCACTATACTTTTTTATTCGTGGTTGTTGCACTGACACTCCAGGGTCATGCCACATGACCTTTCTCTTATCTGTGCTTACCTGTAGTAGTTTTTCTCTCCGATCTCTCCGTACTGGTATGTATTTCCATGCCTTGTTTATATGATTGCTCTTTACTCTATTTATGTGTTGCTTTTGCCCGGTCAGCCTATGATGCCTACTAGGTACCCTTGTTTTAATACTCCTACTGCACTTCTGCATCTTTTTATGGTATAAATCCTGGTACGAGTTATCAGATAGTTCGTGGTTGTGCATACTAGGTTGAGGACATAAAAGAGAAAATATACTCTATTAGAAAAAAAACTTGGTTAGTATCCCATACTACTGGTAGGTACAACAAGGGAAACAATTAACCCAACAAGGACTCCCCTTTTATGTCTTGAATAGTACAAACAATGTGAAGCAATTCAATGCAAAGGAGTGCTGTGAAAAGTAAATTACACACCCTCCATAGTACATGACTCTGCAAGGAGTGGACCCATAGAAATCTTTGCCTTATACATATCCTTCTTAATCCTATATACCTCTCCCTTAGCCATGCGACATACCTTAGGCATAGCATCCCAGGTAGGAGGGTCCGTCGAGGAATTCAATAACACGTACAAAATCCTCGTAAAAGGCCAACTAGTGTCATAGTCATCAGGGCAGAAATGCCAAAACCCAGGCTCAACCCGTATATCATATCTCAGTGAAAAACTCAAGTCCAACCGAATAAGCAAATCAAAATTACAATAAAACCTAACTACAACCATGTAGGCAATATCTAGAAATCATAGTGACTGTGAGAAAATAGATCAGGTAGTGCGAGAAAATAGCTCCATACTGCACCCCAATCAATGATACATATGATTTAGATATTAAAACTGGTTTCCGATTATTATACTTCCGAAGCCAAGTTACCTGTTAAACTACCAATGCATGCTAGCGAAATATAGATAAAACATCCTACCTATGTCAGCTCTAAGCAACCAATCAAACTATCTATGGGATAGATGGTAAGATCTAACCACTAGTGTAATACCTTGTCGCGTAGCCCCAAGGATATAAATACAAGCATGAAGTCCAGCAAGATAGTCTGTAGGCCAAAGTAATAATAGGTATGGGGCCAAAACTAGTACTCATCTTCAAGCTAAAAATTTACCAAACATATGCATTACTAAATACCATATAAAAAGAGTAAGTCGTAGCATACCTGAATTTCAACAAAAACGTCAAAAAGCATGCTAGAATACTTAAAAATCACAAACGAGCTCAAAATTCGTACGAAGTTAGAAAAAAACATAACCACACATCAAGACGAGTAAAATAAGACTCATATTGTTATTAGCGAGGTCGGAATCCTAACTAAAAATGGGTTCATGAATCCTCATAGCTTCGAAAAATTGAATATTTATACCACCATGCAGAGAACAGCTCATAGGTCGTACGGTACAAAATAGGGATCAAACCAATGGTAGAAAATGAAGAAATAAGCCCGAAAAGTTTAAATAATATAAAAAAATTTAGAATTAAAGAGAAATCGAGAGATTACCCAGTAAAAATAATCGTACACCAGCCTAAACAAATTCCACAGAACAAAAATATAATTAAAACCCTCTAATTGAACATTTTTTTCTCAATTTTAGAGGAAGTTTTAAAGTAAAACATGTGCTGCCAATTTCCTTTCACGGTGAATGTATATATGTACTATGTATATATAAATAGTATTAGCTAAGATTGGTGATGAATATGTATTTAGTTATAATCATTAAGGGGGGACAACGGTAGGAGAAATAATTATTAGAGAATTTTTTAATTAATTAATCTTTATTTCTCCCGATTTTTTAAATATTCGAGTATCACATAAATTTGTTATAACAAAATTATAATATTTTTAGTATATCAAAATTAGTAGAAATTATTTCTAATAAAACAAAAATTTTGAAATAATAATCTTTCAACATAATTGATATGCTATCTATAATAAAATATTAATAGCTTATAACTTTTTGCAAACAATAAGGTATGAGACTAGATTATTTCAAAACACTTTTTCATAAACTTGTCAATAATTTAGAAAGATGCTAAAATATATATTTTATTTTTATTTTAAAAATAGGGACATAATTAATAGTTAAATTCAAATAATTTAATTTAGAGGTATCACCGCAACTAAAAGCCTCGGGATTCAAACCAAGAATCTCTCTAGACTAAATCCATGTTTCGAAGCTAATGGAACTGTCAGAGTTTTTTTCAAACACATTTTCTAGAAATTTATTCTCGGATTACCCAATTCTAAATTTAAAAATTCAAAATGAAAAAATTGAAATAAACGTGACAAAACTTCCAGGGATTCGAACTATTAATTCCAGCAAGTCACAAATAATTTAGAGTAGTTACAAAAATATGTGAAACACAAAGAAGTCATAGAAATACGAAAATGACGCCAAGTTCATTACACCTTGTTAATTTGATGCAATAATCATTGTAAGTAATTGTGAAGTCACTTTAAATGATTACATGAAGTTCTTTTCCACTCAAAAATCGGCCAAAAACAAAGTGGAATAAAAATGTGACTAAGATACGTATTTATAGAATTTTTTGAACTTTTTTATCTACGCCCGCCATATATGGTCGGTATATTTAACATAAGTTATATACTTTGGCATATGTCAACCTTGAAATCTTAACACGTCTGATATACACTGATTTGTACATGATATATAGTCTGTAGATCATGTACGACAAACGTACGATCAACACATCCCACATATGGCAATATGAGACCTCTGTATGTCAACTTAACCAAACTCCAGTAGTTATAATCTTGGTTCTTCAATCCATGGCTCGACATATGGTCCGTATATAATATATATACAAACTGTAATCATATGTATAAACCACATATCTAAAATATCATTGTACCTGAACAACTTTCAGTAAATCATGCATAACGTTTTGTTTACAACTCGAATTAACCTAACATTTATAAAGTTGAAAAGTCATTTATAAGGGCTACGATTTTCATTCCCAATGCTTATTTCTAAAATAATAGTCATCATTTGATTTAATGTTGGACAAAAAGGAATTGTCCATCAGTTAATGATCTCATTTTTGACAGTTGGACTACTTCAATTTGTAGCCTTGAAAAATTAGCAAACACCCTCCACAACCTTGTTGTTGTGGGAGACGTTAGAAAAAAATGACCCATTTGGAAACACCACGAGGACATGTTTATTCCCAATGCTTCAACACATCATCCATATGCACTTAAACCTTTCAAATCTATTGATTAAAGTGACATTTAAAAGATAGTTTCCAGCCCTATATATGTGTGTGTGAAAATATTCTCCCGTTTTCTTTCTGCCTTATTTACTCCTTAGAACTATGTACAACAAATTTCACTTTTCTCCAATATCCATCGTGGTTTATCCATAAAATTAGTTGTGTTAGGAGGGGTATGTTTTACACTACATGCTGGATATTCTCTTCTAAAGCAGTGTCTTAACAACCCTAATAAAAAAGATATTGTTTATTAGTTACTTCTATGTGATTTTGTTATGTTAAGAATAAGCCGTCATTTCACTAAACGGAGGAATAAATAATAAAATTTAATTTTATTATATTGATTTTATCTTGACAATTCAAATATCCCAACCTCTATCTTTTATATTCTTAAGACTTTCAAACAACTCTGCTTTAATATATTTGATTCTGTTAGATGGTGATAAAGACAATATAAGTTTTTATCCTAGGTTCTAATCTATATGGGATGAAATCTTAAATTATAATTTGATAGAGTACGAGAACAAAAATTCTGTACGACTAAAGCTCGTCTCGTTTGCTAATTCACTTGCAAAATGTATGGCTCAACTAGGATTTAGGAACTTTTTAGAGAGCAATTTTAATCAAATATTTCATCTTTACTTAAAAACAACCAAAAAAATCTTTTTGCGCAAAGAACTAATGTAGCTATGGATAAAATGCTCTCAACCTACAAAGCCTAAAGTCTAATTTTTTTTCCCTAGATCTCACCGCTAATTGCCACTTTCACAGGCCGACCTCCAACATTGGAGGTTGATCATTTATATATTACACCTCAAACGTCATATCAACTGTCTTATATTAATCCCAAAAACCACCAGAAAACCCTGTATGAAGTCGATAACATATTCGCATGGAGAACCAAGGGTAACATAGGATGAGGGGAAAGTACATCAAATAATTATTCATGAAGATTTACAATACGCAGTCATAGGGAACTTTTCAAATGGGCCACAAGAGGTAAGTGAACTACGACATTTGATCCCAAAAAAATGTGACTCGAAAGGGGAATTCAAGATTGGTCTATTCAGCAATAGATACGTCCTGATAAGAGAATCTTTACTAGAGGACTATGCGTCACGACCCAAAATTCAAATCGTGATGCCACACCTATGGTCCCACCAGTAGGTTAGGCTATCCCTTGGCCCGGAGCGACAAGCAAGCAGCAAAAAAGCTAACCAAAAGTAATTAAAGCAAAATAAATAAGATAAAGAGATATATAATGACAAACTTAAATACAAGAGATTTCAAAACCTAGTGACTGTGACAAAGACAAAATGGACATGACTACATCAAAATAACCAAAAGATAATATATACAACTACGATAATATATACAACTGCTCCAATAGGAGGAAAATACGAAACCAGTCTGCCCTGACTAGAATAAGGAATAATCCTAACATAGCTAGAGAATAGGCTAAGCCCGAACGCTAGGAACTCACATTGATCTCCGAAAAAAACCTGCACCTTTACTCCGCAAGAACTCGCCTATTGCAATGAACTCCACTAGTATTTACACCACGAAAATGGTACAAAAGTATAGCATGAGTACCAAAAATATAAGGTACCTAGTAGGCATCATCGATTGACCGGGATTAATCAAATACAAGTAAGAAATACCAAGTAGGTAAAACAGGTCAGAAAAAAACAAATAAAACAATATAGAAAGTAAGACATAAATATAAGGAAATCAAATGAAAGAAGCTACCACATGTCTAAAGTACTCGGCCTCACCGAGGTGCAGCTAGTACCCCTAGCTCAAGTCACAATTCTACAGAAATGTACCTGGTATCCATCTCAAATCAAATGATTATAAAAGCAGGTAAATAAGGTATAACAGGAACACAAACGCAAAGGAAGAGCACATAACAAATAAAATCTAAGTAGTGCCCAATCCCACCACTGGATATAAAACCGTGTTTTGTATGTTTTTCTTTTCTAAAACCGGATTTACCTGATGCCCCATCCGGCCAGTAGGTAAAAACACGGATATAAAACCAAGTGTGGCCTCCCCCGTCAACCCGCATGGCAAAAACAAGCAATAAAGGATGATGCAAGGGGGTAGAACTGTACTAACACATTCAAACCTATAGCCTTAGGGGATCGCACCCCCAGCTACTACACTAGGCTCTGCCTATCGGAAGCCCTGCTTCGGAGGTTCGTGCCTCCTAATCAATAATGGGGAGCGCTCCCTAGAGGTCCGCACCTCATAACCAATATGGGGACCTCACCCTAAAGGCCCGAATCAGAATCAACATGCAAGGCCCCTCCATTACCAGGAGGTTCCACCTCTAGAATAATATTACGGGAAACTCCGCTCCAATTTAAACGAATGCCCCAAGGTATACATAGTATAAGAAAACCAAGTTCTAATTATATATAAGAAAATAGCCTGTACCATCTTGTGGTATAAGAAACAAGTCATAACCCCAATTTTTATCTTTAGATCAGAAAATACCTTTTTATTATTAGTCTTTTCCTCTCCCCTAAATAGTAAATCCCATAGCGGGCCCTGCCGGATAAACCTCACCACGGTATGCATGCTCGCAAAAACAATCAAGGAAAATAAAAGGCGCACTTAAAAACTAGGAAAGGACAAATGCCACAAGTTAAGCACATATCTCACCCGAATGGCTACAACTAGCCCAGTATTAACACTATAGCCACACAGTCGCCCCCAGCAAGTTGGCAACACTAATAGCAATCTACAGCCAACTACTGGCCCCCGCACAAGCCCTGAAAAGGGTATAAGCATAAAAAATAAAAGGAAGGGTACACCGACTACCTATCCATCCCACCAGTTGACTAGAACCTAACAAGCATTCAATATGAACTCGGTCTAGAAGTAAGAAAAAGCTAGCCTACCTGGATGTTGGCAGAAAGCTCCTACAAGTCCCATGCAAATCCCAAAAAACCTCAAAATTTCTTGAAACTACTAAAATAGGGATTCAGGGTAAAAAAAAATGATACCCATATTGTGTAAAGCACCTCGGTCAGAAAACGGGCCTAGAAATAGGCCTGCAGTCCTCATGGCCCGAAAAAATAAACTAAAATCATCGGCATGAAGACCTCTACTCAAGGAATGCATGGTTCAAATTTGAGCTCATTTGGACCACCAAGAGGTCCTCACTAGGCCAAGAAAAGATTAGGCTAAAAAAGAAAAACAATCAAGAACAATGACGGAGGATCAAGTGGCTATGAACCTAGAAATTGACTAGAAAACAACCTGTAGAGAGCACAAACCTCCCAGAAGCCCACAAAGCAAGAGAATGGGAAAAACCACTCAAATTCATACCCAAGACCACCATTAAAGCTCAAGTTCAAGCTTGGAGGGAAGAATAAAGGAGACAAGAGCTTACCTAAAATGAGTTGGAGGACTTAGGAACCCGCCACACAAAATCCCCACAGTAATTCCCAAGCTTAGAAGTGATTTATGAGAGCTTGGAACCAAGAAATCGTGAGTGGAAAAGAGGCAAATGACTGAAATCATAAGGTTTTCTAATTTTACAACTAGTCGTGACCTTGTTCCATCACGGTAACCTAGCCCAATCATGCCCAAGAGGTAAGTCCAAAATAGTGCGATCACGGGGCTCAGAGTGTGATTGCGTTAAACCCCTGAAACCATAGCAAAGAGCGATCATGTTACCCTACCGCAAATGTATTAAAAGAGGAAAAAGTTAACATATAACAATCGCATCACTGCAGGTGTGATCGTGCCAAAAAAAACATAGACTTACCAAATCGTGTCGCTAAAGTACGATCGCACTGAAAACCTGCACCTGTGGATTTTCCTACAATAGCTAAATTTCCCAATGAGGGACCGAAACATAAATGGAGTCCAACAACAACAAACACAAATATGAATCTTTGATAAAAAATACATTTGGGACTCAACAAAATCAACGAAACGACCAACGAAGGTCATTTGAGCAAAAGAGCCCCCAAACCAAAACGAATAAAAAGAGAAAACTTCCAACTAAGCCGCCAAGGCACCCAAAACGGCACTGTACACCCAGAGAAGCAAACCAACAACCTTACTTACCCAAAATTACCATTTTGGAGCTAATTAAAGCATCAGAATATCATTCCAACACTCTGATCACCAAACACCTAACTCCAGGCCAATTCTCAATTCTTAATGAATTGAATTTCCACAAAATAGCTCAAATAATAAACAAAAACCCCAGGACACAAACTAAAGGTCCCTCTACACCAAAGTCGGCATTCTGAAGGTTTCATAACTGTTAGAGTATGATTCCAAGCTCATTTAAGAAGAATTCACTCTCAAGCTCCAATGTTCTAAAATTGAAACTTCAAAATAGAGAAATCGAGATAATAGGAAACTCACCTGCCAGGGCACCGAACTACCAGTCCTAGAAGGTTGTGAATGACTTGTTGCAACTACCAGATGAATCTAAATGTAGAAATCAAGAAAATGACCAAACGGGTTATTACAACATCCAACACTAAACAAGACCTTCATCTTCGAAAGTCAAGAAATGAATAGTACCTAAAGACTCGAAATGGTTAGAGCCTACTGGGATCATATACTCCTTCCTAGACCTCAGGTAACCTAACCAAATAGAAAACGTGTCGGAGAAACCTTCTCCACTGGGACCCTTCCAATCCCCAGCTAACTAGCACCTCCACTACAAGGCTACTAGCTAACCTCTAAGGCTAACCAACATCCAACTAAGTGAAATTGCTTGAACGCACCCTAGAACTAGAGCACAACCAAAGACCAAGGAAAAACCATGCAAAACATCCCTGGTGCAACCAACCCACGACACCCTCCAATATGAAGAAACACCTATAAGGACATCTCATAGGCAATCCACCACTAAAAAAGGCATGACCACCCAGCAGACTCACTACACCACCTTATACTCGAACACCTAAGCCCAAAAAAGTAAGCAAGAAACATAAGGAAAGTAAATAGTAAGGAAACATAACACAAGGATAAGGAGTTCTTCTGAGGAAACCCAAATTCCAAGACCATATTAAAGCAAATCCTTGAATTAAAAAAACTGGCCCCTACTCAAAAAATCACATCTATAACTTCCCGAGTTGCCTTGCATGTCATAAATCCGCACCTACAACACATATAACCCCAACACACTACCCACCACTAGGGCCCCACCCAAGGTGAAACAACACTAAAAACACCAGTAAGCATCCGCTAGGCAGGTCCCGCCCACTAAGAAACTATGGAAAAGAACATAGAAGGTAAATGCAGATCTACAAATCGAAACAAGATAAGGTAAAAAGTCCACAGCTAAAGAAACATACCAGTTATATCATCATCTAAGGTCCAGCCTTGGCCCATCTCAAATCTCGTATAGCTACTGAAGGGTCTTTCCCTAACTATCCTAAACTTTGTCTCCGTAACCGAGTCCCCGAGCTCTCCAAGCCATAGCCTGACTACCTCTAACTGGTGGCGCTGCCTGGAATGGCTGCACTAGTAACGGTGATCGAGAGGCCCCATGCTAAGGAAAAACTCTCATCCGGTGCCCTAATCCTCCGTACTTGTAACAAGTTCTAGGAGCACCATCCCTAACACCCCTGAGGTAATTTTTAGCATAGTATTTATGGTCCCCACAATAGAAACACCCCATACTATCCCTCACACATTCCCCTGGGCCCTCAACCTAGACACCACGAACTTGTGATCTTGACCTAATCCCCTGGTGGGCTGACTACTCTAACCTGTCTCCAAAGCCGACGTGGAAGCTTGATACCTCCAGCTAGTATGACTACTACTGTAATCCCTGCCCTCTGATCGAGCACTAGAATAACTGTCCTTATAATGCTGCCTCTTTTTTATACCCACTTGGTACTTGCTACCTAACTGAGAAATTCACCTATCGTGACTAACAATACTCGAAAATGGTTTACCTAACACCAATATCTAATCCACCTCTCTGTGCAAGTCAGGTCTCAATCTATAAGAGAAGGAACGGATCCTGTCTTCCTCAATAAGAATCAACTCCCTTGCATGCCTTAATAAAACTCTGACCTGAGTCTCTCCCGGGTACTATAGGGCATATATTTGGCCAAAAAAGCCTCTGTAAACTAACTCCATGTCATCGATAGAGACCTAGATGGCCTACGATATCTAAGAACTTTCCACTAATGGCTTGAAGCTTCCTTGAGAAGATAAGTAATAAAATCAACCTAGTGCACATCAAATAACTCCAAGTTCCTCAACCTCTCCTCACGGATAGTTATAAACTTTTTGTCCTGCCTTGTCGCCCCTGAATATCTAGTCGGTTCTATGAGGAGAAAGTGGTCAAGCATCTTCCTTACTTGATATGACGATAGGCTCTCGTGTCGGCCTGTTGAGGAAGCATCTTAGTCGATAAATATCTCAAATTCCCTATTTTAGAGCCTAAAACTAAGTACTCGTTAACCAAAATCAAATTTCCTTCGAGACGAGCTCAGAATTAAACTCTGACAGTTTTGTTAGCTATGGAATGTCAAACAAAGTCAAGATTGACCTTAAGTTTGTGTTTTGGAAGTTTCATTTGCAAGTTATGCTAATTTGTGGAATTTAGCTAAGTTTAAGCCTAAAAGTGGAGGTTGAGTGGTAATTCAATGTTTGGAGTGTCGGATTGGAATTCTGACGCCTTCAGCAGCTCCAAAATGATGAATTTAGGCTAGGTGAGGTGTTGGGTTAATTATAGTGCTTATCATTGCAATTTCGGGGTCTTGGCAAAAAGATGCATTTTTGTCCCTTTTGGTTTGAGGAGTCATTTTAAGTAAACGACCTTGGAATTCATTTTCATCAATCTCCTTGAGTCTGAAATGTCGTTTCTATGCTGTTTGCATATTTGGTTTGTCAAAAATGGGCTCTTTTTGATTTCTGAACCTTCTCATGAGAAATTTGAATTGTTGTAGATTCTGATGTGCAGCTTGTGCTGATTTTTGTTTTGCGCGATCGCGACCCTTAGGCACGATCGCATGCCCATTTTTCCTTTCCCTATGTGATCACGACACTCATCACACGACTGCGATTCATTCCAGGAAAATTCTTCTTCGCGATCGCAATACCATTACGCGATCGCAATACCATTACACGATCACGATGGTTTATGAATTTCTTCAGCACGATCGCGACCATAGGCCAAGAGATCACGAAGGGTTATTTGAATGGCAATTTTATTTAAGTCCACTCGCAACTCTTTTCCTTATTTCTCAACCTAAATTGTTTTTCTCTTCCGTTCCAAAGAAAAAACTCTCCCCAAACACTACCAAAAGGCCAAAGAAGTTATTATCAACATTCCTCATCGATTTTACACAGATTTGGTGAGTTCCCTCTCTTTTTTTATTCTTTATTTCCATAATTTCCCTCTATTAATGGCTAAAAGTGTGGGGTTGAAGAAATCATCCCATAACTTGATTTCTTTAGTATATTTCTTCGTTATTAGTATATATGTTCCTCCTAGAGTATCTATCTCATCCGAGTTCTACCATGGTTATTGTTTATATTGAATCTTTATACTCTAATTACCCAATTCTATCTGGGTTGATTTAAAGCTTGTTCGTTGCTCGCCTTGAGCTCAAATTTGAAGCATGGGTTCCTAGCCGCGTTGGGAACCTCGTGGTGAATTTTTTTTGGGATTTCGGCAAGCAGTACCACAAGCCCATTTTAGGCCCAATTTTGGGCCAAGTTCGAACTTAGTATTCATTGCACCATTAGACTCGCATTAACTCATAGAATTCATTGGCGTAAGTTTCAGATCATTTGGAACACATTTGATATTAGTCGGAGTAAGATTTGTGGATTTGCAAAGCTTCATCGTCGGACGATAGGTAGATTCCCTGGAGCTATCTCTGGGTTTATAGCTTTAATAATTGTACTGAATAGCAATCTTAGATTAGGTAGCTAGGTTGTATAGTATCCCAATACCGCTCTTCCATCCGTTCTATGTTGACACTTCTATGTTGGCACCTGAATGATATGGGGCCCGAGACTTAGTTATTGATTTTGGATACCTGTGCAGGGCATACAGTGTGGATATTTCATGTTATATGTGTTATATGTGTTGTTGATATGTTATGCATTCATGAC
>JBDJHY010199409.1:0-21254 GCA_039654485.1 Withania somnifera | reverse complement strand
TTAATAATAGGAGATAAAGAATGTTAATGAAGAGTCATAATTGACTGAGCTTACCCGATTAGTGGTAATTTATTGATGTTATAACTTGATTAGTTTTTTTCCCTGAGGGAATTCTACTAGGCATGAGAGAGTTGAATGCGAAGCAAAGTTAATGAGTAAATAACTAAATTTTTTATGGAAGGAGTATTATCACTGAGGGAGGGAAAAAGGCCCGGGTAAGAGGCCCTTATATCCCGTTAACCTACGTAGCCAACATAGGAATGATATTTATATGTATTTTTGGAACCGCTCAGTTGTACCTAGAGTGTGTTGGTGGATCCACTAAGAAGGAGTGTCCCATATTATGGTGGTGTATGTCATCCCCTACACATAGGGTAATATATGGAATTCATAGCTATATTATTTGAGGTATGTCAGTTATATAAACTCCTAAATAGAAGCAAAACTAAATGTCTTGAAGAGAAGTATAATTGAATGAAAGTGGTAGCTTGATTAATGGTTTTACGTGAGGATGAATTCCACTAGTCTTGGCAAAAGGGATGGTGAAAGATTGACAATTTTGAAGAGAAAGAAAGTCAAAGATTGTTTTAACTAAGTATTTATCCCTTGTTAAAACTAATGAATATGATCTATATAAATGATTTTATTTTTACTCTTGAGATTTTAAAGCTTTTTAACTGTTTTCATTATAAATTGTTAAATTGCTTAATTGAGCCAAGTTTTTAAAGTTGAATCCTTTTGAACTAATATCTAAGAGTCAGATTTAAACTTGATTTAAAGTTTTTGAGTCCAATGTATTCAATGATTTTATTTTACTCTTGAAATTTGAAGCTTTTAAATTGATACTATTTATATTCCATATTATTGCTTTATTAAAGTTGAGTATTGAAGTTTACTATATAATAACTATTTATATATGGCATATCCATGAGTTATTTATTATCGTAGACTATTGCACCTGCTCACATGCTCAGTACATTTCATGTGCTGACCCTATACTTTCTATTTTATTGTAAACCCCCTTTAGATCCTTCTAGCCCTCCAGACACCCGTGCTTGATTGGATTTGCACTCATAAAGATTAGAATATTGGTGAGTTCTCATTCTTTTGAGGCTAAGTTGATGGAGTTCCTTTATTCTTGTATTTTGAGTAGAGCCAGGATGATGGAGATGTTCTTTATTTTATTGTTTTGAGTCTAGCTAGGGATATTATCCTAGTAATCAACGTCCAGTGTATAGTGGCTTTCAAATAGATATTGAGGTAGAGTTAAATATTGAGTTTTCATTTATTGATTTACTTATATATTGAATGATATGAGTTCCACTACTGCTTATTCATTTGTTATTTCTTCAACTGAGTGATGTAAGTGGAGCTATGTATGGTCCAAGTGGTTTGTTCGAAGCTACTAGGAAAAGTTAGTGGCTAAGGATACTGATTATGCCTAGGGGGTTACTCCGAGGCATGACAATCTTAGTATCATAACATTAGGTTCATCCTAGGATATCTGAAATTCGGTGTATGGTAGATTCTCTTTTATGGGTGTGTAGCTGGCCACAATTATAACTGAGAGGCAACTAAAGAGTTTAGGAAAGTTTTCCTTTATTCAAAGTATTAATTCATGCCGTGGATTTTAACTTTGATAATTTTTTTTGACTTGTTCTCTACATGGTTTGGATCACACAACCTAGAAGAGTACCAGTTCATATTGCATCCAGCATAGTAATTTAGAAATCGAGATCTGGAAAATCAGACCCCTTAGTTCCGATTATCTTTGTAATTTAGCCTAACACTAATTTTTGTTTGGTTGTAAGTGTGTGAGTCGAAGGGAGTAGTTGTAGGGGTAGAGAGGTTAGTTTTGTGGCTAGTATTATAGGGGTACTAGAGGTATCATGTTATGGTAGAATGATCTTAGAGCTAGAATGGTAGAGCTAGAAGAGTAGAAGTTAGAGTGGGGCATAGTTGTTGGGTAAGGTAAGTAGTTAGATGTTAAGTGAATAATTCAGAGTAGTAATGTAACACCTAGAAAACTCCCCTATCATGTTCCATGGGCCAATCAAACAAAGATGGTAAAATTCCATTTGAATTTGGAACTTCTAGGTTTTCAAGGGTAGTTCCACGGACTGTAGAAGGGTTCCACGAATAGTGGAACCCACCTGTAAAACCTGACCTTCACTTTCATCAACTCCTAAACTTTTTATAAGTATAGAATGAACCTACGAATCTTCCCACAAATAGTAAAATAGGATTACGGGTCGTAGAAGGACCTGTCAAACCCATCAAGTGAAATATAACATGGGTCACATTTGATAGATCACTTTACGATCTGTCAAGTTACATGACAGACCATCAAGTGACTCATCAAAACATGCCAATTTCTACTTTAATTTTTTTTTCTCACGGACTTTTTAGTCTTTTCCCATATTTTTTATTGACCATTCTATGTCGTTTTAGCCTCAAAATAAGCAAGTATATAAGCCAACACTTTATTATTTTCTCGCACTTTTCATAGCCCCCAGAATAGAAAATAAAGACATCGATCTTTCTCTCCAAGAATAGGGGTAGGGTTTCAAGGGAAGATTTTCTTCTCCAATAGTCAAGCACAAAACCTTCAATTCCATGTATGTGGATTCATGAACAATCGCATTCTTTCACCCTTGTTTCCCAACCCTAAACCTTTTTATGAAGTATTTTGTAGATAAATTGTTAACTCTAAATCCTTAAGTTGTGAATTCCATTCCTATGTTGATCCATTGATATTATTAACATTGCATGAATTCTTACATCATCAGATTATGATTCATGATTTAATTATTTTAGCCAAGATTTGGAGGGGATTTAACTTGTTAAAAAACTAGAGTTTTAAGATTATACATGATTATTTGAAGAACTTGAGTAAAAAAATATTAAAATTAGGAATTTGCTGAGATATTTTCCAAAGTTTTAGGCTCAGACATGATTTTATTTAATTAAAGAGGAATTGATAATAAGGAATGATATTTTGATCAATTTTTAACTTAAATTTCTTTAAACTGGTCAGGAACAGTGATATGTTTTAGGAGTACTATTAGGACCGAGCAGATTAGGTCGAAAGACATATCCCATAACTATGTTTCCAATCATAGGATGACATGTTTCCTCAAAGACATTATTATGATAGACCCCACTTTGATGGATCCACTAGGTTATTTGTTAGGTATTGAGCCCGTAGCGAGGCAAGGTACTCTCTTTAGCTGGTAGTTTTCTAAATTCTATGACTGCTCACATGGTTTTATATGTTAGCTATAGAACCTTTTACCAAAAATTTGATTTCAGATATTTGAAATAATTACTTATGAATTGAAATGAAGTATGTTTCTTAAACTGTCAACATTACTTAGATTTTTCATAAATAACTAATTTTTAACTATAATTAATCATGCATTGCATAGCCTATTCATGGTTCATTTGTACGCATATTATTCATGTCGATATTTCCTGTTATTGTCTCCTCCCATTTGCTCACTATATTTGATGTACTGACCACATACTCTTTTGCTGCATGATTTCACTTGTAGGTTAGGACAACCATCCTTATGCTCAAGGTTGAGCGAATCAACTATCTTTTGCTGTTAGATTTTTGATGAGTTCCCATGGATTGGGAACACTTCATTATCGGTTTATTTCCATTAGATCAAAATAGTTATTGATACATTCGTTTATTTCCTTCTAAGGCTAAATGGGGCTTGTGCTAGTAGTCTAGTATTTAAGTACTTAGAGTCTTTCAGACACATAATGTAGTGGTATTTGATTTGGTATTTTTATTATCTTTAGTATGCGAGATAACCCACTAGTTCAACTGTATTATTGTTCTATGCTTTCACTGATAAGTGAGTATTTAGAGATATGCATGAGCTAGAGGTTCATCTAAGGCTGTTGAGGTGACTCAATAGCTAAGGATACCTTGTGGCACCCAAGGGGTGACTATAGGGTGTTACAAACCTGGTATCAAAGCTTTAAGTTTAAAATGTCCTAGGATGTCTGAAAGCTGACATAAGTTAGAGTCTCTTTTATGGGTACGAATTATGACACACTTATAACTGAGGGGCTACTACACATTTTGGAAATTTCCCTTTGTTTCATATATTATTTCATGCTTGGATTTTGACTCCAACCCTATTTTCTAGATTAGTGATTTACTTGTTTCATCTCATGCCTCCAAGCAGACAACCAACTCATCATGCTAGAAATCAAGGTTAACAGAATCAGGCTCCACCAGTTCCTAAGCTGCAGAATATCACAAATGTTAAGTTTCACAATATAATACACTTGATCGACTAGAATCATCAGTATGTAACAACTTCATCCATTCAACTAGTTGTTCAGGATACTGGTGCATCTGGTGTTAGCGACTTTCTATGAATGCATCCCTGAGTCATCTATGGTCTAAGGTTGTAGAGGAACTAGCAAGGTACATTGAGGAGGTTAATAGGGTTTGTGATATCATGAGGGTGAAAAACATCGATGGGGTGGTTTGGTCATGTATCAGTTGAAAGATGTGGGTCAAGATTGGGCTGACCAATGGAAGAAGAATAGTCTGGCAGGTGCAACTCCTCATACTCTAGCTGAATTTGAGAGGTATTTATTAGATAGGTTATTTCCTAGGGAAAAGAAAAATGATAAGATGAGAGAGTTTTTGAGTCTGGAGAATGACTCTATAATGGTTGCTGAATAAGGGATGAAGTTCACCCAACCATCTAAATATGCATCAGACATGGTCGTTGACATGCAAAATTGTATGGACATGTTTGTTTCTCACCTTTCTACACACTTGGTAAGGGAAGAAAGGGAAGATACTTTGATTATTGGTATGGATATGGTCAACTGGTTGTTTACTTGGAGCATATAGAAGAGGATAAGGCTAAGATGAGAGAAAATTTCCGCAGCAAGAAGGTGAGGACTGGTTCAATAGAGTTTAGTCATCCTAAGGGTAGTAGTAATCCCAGAAAACAATAACAAAGTTTCAAGGCTCCATCCCCTTCATCAACAAGTGTCCTATTTAGGGTGCCAAACTACCCAGAATTAGTAGAGTAAGTCAGTTAGGTCAACTTTGTAGGGAAGTGCGACTAGAGGACGATCTTACCCTACCTGTGCTTAGTGTGGTAAGAATCATTTAGGAGAGTGCAGGCTTGGTATGGAAGTTTGTTATGGGTGTGTCCAGCCGGGTCATAGACTTTAGGAGTGCCCTTCTAAAGGTTATTTCAGTGTGTGGTAAACCCGACCATCTTCTTAGAGACTTACCCATAACTAGACAAGGTAGGAATTGACATTATATCACTTCGTCTACATTAGTACCAGCAACTCGCTCAGCTCTGCCGGGTGCTTCTTCTAGCATTGGGTCAGTTAGGTCCTAAATAGGTTTTATGCATTAGGCTCCAAACAGAAGTAGGAGCAGTAAGCCAATGCTGTCACAAGTATGTTGAAGGATTACGATATTGATATACATACTTTTCTAACCCTGGAGCTACCTTGTCATTTATATCCTCATTCAATGCTAGTCAGTTTGGAGTTTATCCCAAAAATTTATCTGAACCATTCTCTATCTCTATCCCCATAGGTAATGGCACATCTCTAAAAGAGTACCATAAATGTCAATATCGTTATTTGATAGAATATTTCCTAATGATTTAATTGAGTTAGACATAGTAGATTTTGACATCATTCTTGGCATGGATTGGATCCATTCATGCTCTGCCATGGTAGGCTGTAGGAATATTATCATCCATTTTAATTTTCCTGATACACATGTATTGGAATGAGAGGGTAATGCTATTATTTTTTAGGGTAGGTTTATTTCATACCTCAAGGCTAGGAAAATGATCTCTAAGGGTATATCTGTCACTTGGTTCGAGTCAATGATTCCAAGTCCAATATTCCTGTTAGTTAGTTCCCATCGTCAGAGAGTATGTGGCTATCTTTCTTGAGGAATTTGGAGTCCCTTCTGACAAGGAAATAAGACTTCATAACATACCTTATTCCAAGAAATCAACCATTTCCATTCTTCCATATAAAATAGCACTACCAGAACTTATAGAGCTCAAGGATAAATTATCTGACCTTTTGGAAAAGGGGTTCGTTCACCCTAGTATGTTTATCTGGGGTGCCTCTATATTATTCATGCATAAGAAAATGATTCACTTAGAATGTATATAGATTATTATCTGTTGAACAAAGTCAGAATCAAGAGCACATATCCTATTTTCAGGACCTGTTATGGACACTTTAGATTCTTGGTTATGTCCTTTGGTTTGATAAATGCACCACGACATTCATGGACCTTATGAATAGGGTGTTCAAGCAATACTTGGCCAGTAATGGATAGTTTTCATTGATGATATTTTGGTTTACTCCAGAAGAAAGGAATAACATGAAAACCATCTTAAAATTATCCCTTATACCCCTCAATACCATCATCTCTATGCCAAATGCTCCAAATGTGAATTTTGGTTGAAGTCAGTTGCATTCCTCGATCATCTCATCTCTAGTGAGGGTATTGGTAATGATCCGCTCGGTTATTTCCTTACCCTTTTATCTTTTCTTGCACTTAGAGCCATTAGTAGTTTCCCTAATCACTTATAACTTGCTGGGATCGGTAGGTTGGTGCCCTGGTAACTTGGTTACCCGTTATCTCAGTTTCTCTATGTTGAAGTTTTGATTTTGAAATAGTAGAACTCAAGAGTGAAATAGTAGTAAAAACGCTCGAAATCAAATTCTAACAATTTGTTAGCTTTGGAATATCAGCTTTGGTTTAGTTGGACCTTAAGTTTACGTCCTGGGCTTTTTAGTTTGAGTTTGGTTGTGTTGCTAAGCTTTTGACCTAAGCTGTTGGGCCATTTTAGTAAAACTCGACCCAGCCTAATTCCTTTCTTGGGCCTGGCCCACGTAGCAGTATGGGCAAGGACCCGACTATATATTTATGTGAAAATTGTGTCCTTGAAACTTTTACATCTTTTTCCCCAACTTCATTTTATGCTTTTCTATGTACAACCTACTGTTGAGTCTCAAAACTCAAATCGAATTGAAAAGTCCATCCCCAAGCGCACCATTATTTTTCCTTTTCGTTGGTAAGTTTCCTCCTTCGCTTTCTCATAAAAATGGTAGTTGTTCATCATTGTTGAGGGTTTGGCTGAGTATAGCTGTGGTTTCTTATTTAGATTTGGCTGAGAATAGTTGTCATCCCTTGTCTAGACTTGTTTGAGTGTAGTTGCTTTATCTGTAATTTCTTGTTGGTTATTGATCAATGCATGTTTTCTAGTTTGCAGGTATTTTATCTTTGATTTCCAATTGATTATGGTTAAAATCATGAGTTTTAGCCTGAAGTTGTTTAATCGTTATTTTCCTGCTGTTTATGGTTCAATTCCTGAGTTCCAACATGCAAATGTTTTATAGATGTTTCATAGATGTTTTATGGTTTAATTTATGAGTTTCAACATCTTTTTCCCAGATTGGTTTATAGATGTTTTACCCTTTTTCTTAGATTGGCATATAGGTGTTTTATCCTCTTTCCCTGATCGGTTTATAGATGTCTTATCCTTACTTCCCAGTTGGATTATGTGCAATTCTTGAAATCTAGCTGGTTATTACATTATGTTGTGTTTCCCCACCCTAAATGTATTCTGGGTTTGTTAGATTTGGAGGCTCCTAATGCTCGTTTGAGACCCTAAGAGTTTTCCCCTTGGTTACTGCAGATCACTAAATGCCCTAGTGCCTTGAGGTCGCCTTAACAAGGTCGTCTTGGCAAAGTTTCCTTGACAAGGTCATCTTGGCAATGTCACCTTAGCGAGGCCGCCTTGGCTAAGTAACGCAACCGCCCCGAGGTCGCCTTGACGAGGTCTTCTTGGCGAGGCCGCCTTGGTGAAGTAACGGAAGGGCCTTAAGGTCGCCTTGACAAGTTTTTCTTGGCGAGGTCACCTTGGTGAGGCTGCCTTGGAGAAGTAACGCCAGCGCCCCGAGGTTGCCTTGACGAGGTCATCTTAGAGAGGTCACCTTGGTGAGGCCACCTTGGTGAAGTAACACCAACGCCCTGAGGTCGCCTTGTCCAGGTTGTCTTGGTGAGGCCACATGAGCAAGGTCGTCTTGGCAAAGTAATGCTAGTGCCCCAAGGTTACCTAGACGAGGTCGTCTTAGCGTGGCCATTTGGAGAAGTTACGCCAGCACTCGATGTCACTTTGATGAGGTCATCTTGGTGAGGTCACCTTGGCGAGGCCGCCTTGGTAAAGTAACACGAGCGCCCCGAGGTCGCCTTGACGAGGTTGTCTTGGCGAGACTATTTAGAGAAGTTACGCCAGCACCTGAGGTTTCCTTGATGAGGTCTTCTTAGCAAGGTCACATCAGCGAGGTTCACCCGTCCTTCTTAGTTATACTTCTAAAGACTTATTGCACCCCTTGTTCTTGCCTTAGATGGTGAGGTCATATTGGCGAGGACCACCCCAACGACCCCTGGCCTCTAAATAGAGCTTTACCCTTTCTACTTTAGTTTGCTGCCCTTACGTTCTCAATCTCTCCTTGAGATTATTTTTGGGACTGGTGGTTTAGTTGTATTTCCAAGCTGTAGGCCCTACTCCTCGACCTCAGTTGCTAGTATGATATGAGTCCTCTTATTCATATTTTTATCTCAGAACTTATAACTTGTATAGTTTCGGGGGACATCGACAGTGTTGAAGCTTCAGGTCCATTGTACGCGCACTTTAGAGATTTTCGCCGGAGTCTTGTAGGCTAGGTTTATTTTGTGCATTTCAGACTGGGTTAATATTATTATGCTTGTGACAGGGCTAGCAGTATGGGCTGGGCTACTTAGTTTAATCCTCATTTTTATATTTTTATATTCATTATTGGATTTTTAGGGCCCGTGAGAGGGCATAGAGGGTGAAGGATTGCATGCTTGGTCTTTACCCACCCTATGGAGGCCACTAACCCCAGAAATCAGTTTACCTTTTACGCAATGAGTATGGTGAGATGAGCTCTTAGCTTTTGGCCTTTGGCCAATCCTAGACTTTGTTTATTTTTTTTTTGCTTTCACTGTCATTTATTTTATTGCAGCTACTGTATTGGTACCTTGTATATTTACTATTTGTACTGTTACTGGCACTAAAGGGTTGGGCCCTCATTTTAATATCAACACTGACAGGGGGTGTGTGTTCGGTGAGGTTGATGTCACTGACAGTGTGTGTGTGTCCGATGATGTTGATAACTCTGGCAGGGTGTGTGTGTGCTGTAATGTTATTGACATTGACAGGGGGTGTGTGTCTGGCACTGACAGGGGGTGTGTGCCCAAGGTTGATACTGTTTTACTTTACTTTCTTGCACCCCTGTGTATTTTTTTAGGTATGGTGTGTGCTCACCGGGCTTAAGGGGGAGTCACGGTGGGTTTTGCTGTACTGTTTTTGCCTATTGGCGGGATATGGTGCCAGGTAGGATATGTTGTGCTAGTTGTACTTACCGGTGGTATGGGATGCCGGTAGGTTCTTGTGTGTTTACTTTTATTCTATATTCAGTAGTATTTTTCTTTTCGATCATTATTCGTGGTTCTTGCACAACTGTTATCATGGTTAGTGAGGTTTGACGGAGCTGGAGCACATGTATGTTTCCTTACTTCATTACGTATTTCAGATTTAGGACTTTGTAGTCAGTACCCATCATGTTTAGTTCCTGTAGTTCTCTACTAGTACTTCTGATATCTTACTCTTCTGCCTATTATTAGTTTTACGATTATTTCCCTTGTTACTTCCTCTCTTTATTATTCGCATCGTATTTTAACCTAGTCGGCCGATGATGTCTACTGGGTACCTTGTTTGGCACTCATGCTGCACTTCTGCACCTCTCTTTGACTAGGTTGACTCAAAATAAAGTTAAGTTTGAATGGTCAGACCAATGCAATAAAAGTTTCCAAGAGTGAACCCAAGGATTAAGTTTGAATGGTCCAAAATTATAAAATTATGAACCTAGGATTAAAACACGAAGAATGAGACCCATATTGAAATTAGCAACCCGAATCGAATAGCAGGCTGCAAAACAAGCGTGTGGGCCCTGTAACTCGGAAAAATAATCTAAAAATACTGGCACAAAGGCCTCATCCCAAAGAACTCGTGGTTCAATTTTAAGCCCATTCGAACCACCGGAAGGCCCTCAATTAGCCGAGAATCAGTTGGGGAAAAAGGCGTAATTCAAGGAAAAATGATCAAGCTAAATCAGAGGAGTTAACTCACTGGAATATCAGTGGAAAGTGAGTACGAAGTGAAAACAACCCCATGCATAGCAAATGACTGAAGAAAATCAGAGAGAAATGTTGAGCCCCAAGAGAAGCCTTTAAAGGGGAGGAAACCAAGCTCTTCAAAAAGAAGAAACACACCAACAAAGGCAGGGACGTAGTAGCAACCAATCTATGAAGCTGACCTAGCACCAAGAAACCAAGGCAACAGTTTCTAGAGAGAGAGAGAGAGAGAGATTGATTTGATAGAAGGCAAGATGGTGGAAATGACTGAAAAGCCGATGTTCTCAGTTTTATATCTGTACACTACTGGGCGTGTTCGTGCTAAAGAAGAAATTAGGGACTAGTGCGACCGTGTCAAGGACAACGTTATCGTGCTTAAGTGGGGGAAAAGGATTTATCGTGATCACAATAGGAGGGCCGCGATCGCGCTGAGTAGCATTTCCTGTAGAAAATTTCTGCAACAACAAATAATCAACTGAAGGCTTAGAATCAAAATAGAAACCAACAACAATGAATTGAATATGCATTCTGGGTGGAAAATATATTCCGAACCTAAAGAATTGAAGAAATGACCAATGATGGGAGTTTATGCAAAAAGGAACAATAGGGACTAACTTGGAAACTTCCACAAACCAACCTAAAATTAGCCCGAACACCCCGAGAAGCGAACTAATAACCCAACTAGCCTAAATTAATCATTCCATAGCTGATGGAATCGTCGGTATTCTGGTCTGATAATTTGATCACCAAAAGACCACTAAGGCTCCAAAATGAGCTTTGTTTGTGCTGAGTTTTCACTAAACAGCCCAAACTCAAAATAAAAAGCTTAGGACATGAACTTAAGGTCCACCTAGACTAAAGTCAACATTCTAGAGCTAATGAAACTGTTGAAGTCTGATTTTGGGTGAATATAGTAAAATTTCACTCTTGAGTTCCACTATTTCAAAACTAAAACTTTAAAATAGGGAAACTGAGATAACGGGAAAACGAGTTGCTAGGGACCTAGCTACTGGTCCAAGAAAGTCATAAATGACTTGGGGAAACTACCAGACAGTTCTAAGCATAGATAAATATGAAAAAGAATGGAAATGTCCGAATGAGTTGTTACAATAACTCCTGATATTCTATTCATACAGGTGCTACTAAGGTGTACATAGATTTGAAGAAGTATATATTGGGAGGGGATGAAAGAGGACATAACCGAATTCATGGCTACGTATTTGAATTGTCAAAAGTGAAAGCTGAATGCCAAAGCAGGTGATATGCTAAGGTTAGAAATTCCAGCCTAGAAGTGAGAAGTCATAAATATTGATTTCGTTACTATTTTGCCGAGGACTAAGTGGTATCATGATTCTACTTGAGTGATTATGGACAGGTTGACCAAATCATCCCATTTTCAACTTGTTCATACCGGTTTCTTTGCAAAGGATTATGGTAGGTGGTAACTTGTGGAGATTGGCCTCCTATATGGTGTGCCTTTGTCTTTTTTTTAGATAGAGGTACTCAGTTCACTTTGAATTTTTGAAAGTCTTTACAGAAAAGGCTAGGATATTAGGTTCACCTCAATATTGCTTTCTACCAGTAGATAGATGGTTAGGCTGAACGGACCATCTAGACACTAAAGGATATGTTGAGAGCTTACACGTTTGATTTCAAAGGTAGTTGGAATGACCACTTGACATTAACAGAGTTTGCTTACAAAAACTATCATTCTAGTATCCAGATGGCCCATTTGAGGTATATTGGAGAAGGTATAGATCTTTCATTGGTTGGTTCAAAGTTTATGACATAGCTTTTCTAGATCATAAATCAATAATTGAGTCCACTGAAATGGTTCAACTCATTCGATAAAAGGTTGAATACTACCCAGAGTAGGCAAAAGTCTTATGCAAATGTGAGGAGGAGGGAATTGGAGTTTAATGTTGGTGATTGGGTATTCTTGAATATGTCTCCTATGAAAGTAGTCATGAGGTTTGGTAATAAGGGAAAACTTAATCCATGTTTCATTGGGCCATTTCATATTTTGAATAGGGTTGGTAATGCTGCCTATAAGTTAGATCTTCTAGCAGAGCTCACAACAGTACATAGAGTTTTTCACATCTTCGTGTTGACAAAGTACTTGTCAAACCCTTCCTTAATAGTGCATGTCGACAATATTAGTGTTAAAGACAACCTGACTTATGAGGAGATCCTAGTCTAGATCCTAGATAGGCACATTCACAAGCTTAGGAATAAATAGAAAACATCACTAAATATTCTATGGTAAAATCATTCAATTAAGTGAGCCACTTGGGAAGTTGAAGCAGACATAATGGAGAAGTACCCATACTTCTTTCTTTTTAGTTCAACTTTAGTCTAAGGTAATAGCCTCTCATTCCAACTTTTCTTCTATATGTTTGTTACATATATCATATAGCATGTAGTTTGTATCATTGCATGAGTCCTTATGCATTTATTAATGTATTCATGATATTTGCAGTCCATTAGAATGGCATGCATATGGTTCATCTAATTTAAGGGTAAAATCATTGTTTGATAGGTCATTGTGATGTTTTAAAAAAGGTTTTGAGGCATTTTGGCAATTTGTTAGTCTTTTCAACTTTCTTCTAATTGAAATCTTCATTCGAGGATGAATAAAATCAATGGGAAGATATTGTAACACCTAGAGAACTCCCCTATCATATTCCATGGTTTAATCAACAAAGATGATAAAATTTCATTCGAATCTGAAACTGCCAAATTTTCACGAGCAATTCTATGGACCGTGGAAGGCTTCCATAAATCGTGGAACCCACCTGTAAAACCTAACCTTAACTTTCCCACTTTGATCTGTGTTTTTCAGGGAATTTTCAGTCCTTTCCCCTCTTTTTAATAGACCATTCTATGTCATTTTAGGCTCAAAATAAGCAAGTATATAAGCCAACACTTGATTAATTCTCCCACTTTACACAACCCTCAGACAAGAAAAGAAAAACATCAATCTTTTTCTCCAAGAACTAGGGCTAGGGTTTCAAGGGAGGATTTTCTTCTTCAACATTCAAGCACAAAATCTTTAATTCCATGTATGTGGATTCATGAACAATGCCATTCTTTCACCCTTATTTCCCAACCCTAAACATTTTTATGAAGTATTTTGTATACAAATTGTTAAGTCTAAATCCTTAAGTTGTGAATTCCATTCCTATCATGATCCAATGATATTATTGAGTAACATTGCATGAATTTTTGCATCATCAGATTATGATTCATGATTTAATTATTTTAGCCAAGATTTGGAGTTTATTGGGGATTTAACTTGTTGAAAAACTTGAGTGTTAAGCTTATATATGATTATTTGACGAACTTGAGTAAAAAATATTGGGATTGGGAATTTGCTGAGATATTTGCCTAAGTTTTAGGCTTAGAAATGATTTTATTTAATTAAAGAAAAATTGACAAGAATGTTCACAAAGAGGATAACACGTCATATATTGATCAATTTTTAACTTAAATTTCTTTAAGCCGGTCAAGTTTGGAGAAGCTATGTGTTTTGGGAATGGTATTAACATCAAGAAAATTAGGTTGAAAGACCCGATCCCATAACAATGATGCCACCATAGGATTACATGTATTCATCCATTAGATACGAAGTACTTGGATCAATCAAAAGTTTATTTCCAAAAAGGCATTATTATGATAGACCGGGCTTAGCTGGATCTACTAGGTTACTTGTTAGGTACTAATCTTGTGGCGAGGCAAGGTGCTTCATTCAACTAGTAGCTTTGTAAATTCGTGGCTGCTTACATGGTCTTATATGTCGATTATAGAACCTCCAACCAACGAGTTCTTGATTTTTTATCAGCCACCTAACCTAAGTATTATTACCATTTGTGACTTCGAAGTAGTACTTTGGAATAATGCTACTCCTACCCAACTTATAAGAACCTCCGTACTTCTTATAAGATATCCCAATTTCCAAGGGGATGTTTTGGAGGAATGGTAAATAAATTGGTTGAAGAATTGATGATGGATATTTAAAATTATTACTTATGAATTGAAATGAAGTATGCTTCTTACACTGTCAGCATTACTTAACTTTTCCTGAATAACTGATTTAAACTATAATTAGTCATGTATTTCATAGCCTATTCATGGTTCATTTATACTCATATTATTCATGTTGATAGTGCATGTTATTGTTTTCCTCTCGCTTACTCAGTATATTCGATGTACTGACCACATACTCATTTGTTGTATGATTTCACAAGTATGTCAGGCTATCTATCTTTACGTTTAAGGTTACTAAATCTACTATCTTTAGCTATTAGAGTTATAGTGAGTTCCCATGGATCAGGAATACTTCATTATTGTTTTATTTTTATAGAGCAGACTAGTCATTGATACATTCATTATTTTATTCTAAGTCTAGTAGGGGACTTGTCCTAGTAGCCTAGTATTTTAGTACTTAGAGGATTTAAGACACATAATATAGTGGTATTAATTTGGAGTTTTCATTATCTTTCAGTATTACCTTTGATATGTAAGATGGCCCACTAGTTCAGCTTTATTATTATTCTATGATTTCACTGATGAGTGTGTGTTTAGAGAATGTATGAGCTAGGGGTTCATCTGATGCTACTAAGGCAACTTAGTGGATAAGGATGCCTTGTGGTGCCCAGGGGGTGACTCGTGTCATTATACGTGAGATCGTATGTCCTTATGTGTTGACTAAGGAGTAATATTTAGGAAGTCATAGCAGAAAATTGAAAAATCAACTAAAAGTTGTCCAAATCATCCAAAATTATCATTGAACAAAATAATAAGACATACCCATCAAAATAAATAAATACAACACAAAATGGCTATAGGATTGAAGACCATAAAATGAGAAAAACGACCTTATGATAATTTTATCGGAGCTCAAGGGTGTTGCTGCGACGGGTTACCTATAAAATAAGATAAAATTAAAAAGGAAAAAAGGGTTACTCAGAATCAGAGCAATGGTATTGTTGCTGAGTTGCTGTCTTGAAAAACTTTGGCATCATGGTTACTGGTTGGTCTTATTGGTATTTACTAGAGTTTTGAGCTCTATCGTGGTATAGGGGAGGGATGATGGGGTTTCGTTAGAGTTTTTCGGTGAAGTTGGAGTTCGCTGGGATGGATGTTTTGGGTGGTTTTTCAATGAGAGTGTAAGAGCTATTTAGGGTTTTCCAATAGAGATTGTCGTAGGAAATGGGTTTGAAATGGTATTTATTGGTGATGGAGAGGAGACAATAGACGATGGTGGTGGAGTTAGTGGAGGTTACGTGTTTGGGTTGGGGTTTATCAATGGGGGTTATGGTGGACTTGTCAGAGCTCCTTGTAGCAGTCGTGAAGAAGAAAGATAGGAGAGTAGGGACTGCTTGGTTGGTAGTTGTTCAAGTTACTCCAACGCGTGATTTTACCAAAGAATACAAAAAAGATTATTTGGTTGTTTCAATGGAGGTTAGAGCTTCACCGGAGGCTGCCAGTTTATCGAAAAAAGAGGGAGACATGACTATTTTGGTTGGAGCAGTGACACTTAGTCATAGGAAAAAGAAAACAGGGGTCTTCTTGGTTGTTGATGTTCATCGAATTCCATATGTTGTTCATCGAAGTGGAAAAATGGAAAGGAGAACGTAGTAGTATGAGGTGATGGCGGATCCACTAAAAAGAACAACTGCCATTTTGGGAAAAGGTTCTTTGTGATTATTTGCTAAATTTTAATTTTTCCACCATAGCCTAATATAATGATAATGCAATCATTATAGACCATGTTAAATACTAAATCATTTATGACTTGCTCAAAACCATGGGCTACCAAAAATTATGGTCCCAAAACCATGTACTATTTAATTTATCTATGCAAAAATATTTTCTTCAGCTTTATACTTTAATTGACTGTGCTAAAAATAAAAGTATAATCAAAACTAAAAAATATATTTAAAGTCATGTAAAAAATGTTATTTGAATGAAAAAATTAAGTAAAATTGAAATGAACATTTATTTATATGCAAAATACTATAACAAAATTAACATTAACTAAAATGATTATAAAGTGATAAAACCCTAAATATTTTTAAAATAAGAATAATTTATTAATAACTTGTATTAAATGTTAGAAGATGTGTAAAAATTAATATTTTGTCTAATTTAACGGATAAGAAACTTTTTAAAGAATATCTATTTATCTTATCAAATTTGGGTGTCAAAATTTTCCCCTCTTTGGCCAAAGATGACGAAAGAGTCTTCGGTAAATTTTTTATCGAAAGTGAGGTTTGTATGTATGATTGTTGATGACAGAGAGGAGAGAATGAATGACATTGTTGCTACTGGTGTCCTCGGAGATAAGGTGAATAGTAGGGGTGGAGTAAATGGAGGTTGATGGTTTAGGGTTGGGGTTTGCCTGTGGGATTCTGGTGGATTCGTTGGAGCTGCTGGTAGCAACCGTGAAGAAGAGAGACATGAGAGTAGGGACTATTTGTTTGGTGGTTATTTGAGTTACTATGGTGTAGTGAGTTCACTAGAGAAGATGAGGGGGACTATTTAGTTGTGTTAATGGAGGCCAAAGCTTCATCAGAGGCTGTTGGTTTGTCGAAAAATATGGGAGATAGGACTGTTTTAGTTGGAGCAGTGACGCTTAGTCACTGGAAAAATATAATAGGGGTTTGTTTTATTTCCAATTCTCTTCGTATTTTGTGGTGTTGATAGTTGGAATGGTAACACAAAGAGGAGAAAGTGGCAGTAAGAGGTGATGGCGCGGTGGTGGATCACCGAAAAAGGAAATTCCATTTTGAAAAAGTTTTTTTGTGATTTTTTCTAACTTATGAAATATTCATCACGTCCCAATATAACCATTATATAGGCTATGTAAAATCCTAAATTATTTATAATTTTTCTCAGCACTAAGGGCTATCCAAAACAATGTGCCCAAAACCATGTACTCTTTGATTAGTCTATGCAAAAATATCTTTTTCGACTTCATACTTAATAGACTGTGCTAAAAATAAAAGTATAAACAAAACATAAAAAATGTTTTTAAAGTCATGTAAAATTGTAATTTGGATTAAAAAATAAACATAAATTAAAATAACTATTTGTGTATACACAAACTAAAGGTAAAAAAATTAAGATTAACTAAAATGATTATACATTGATAAAAATTCTAATAATCTTAAAACAAGGATAATTTAATAATAATTGTGTTAAAAATGATAAGATGTGTACAAAAGAATATTTTGCGTATTTTAATGGATAAAAAACTTGTATGCCCCGAGCTCACCCTCTGGGCGGGACTGACATCCTTAGCCACTAAGTTGTCCATAGTAGCCTCATAAGAACCACTTAGATCATGCATAGCTCTACTCACATCTCTTAGTGGAATCAATATCAATAATATCAGAAGTGTAATGGGCACCTCACAATAATCAATAAATAGTCTAAAAAATGAATACATAAACTCAAGTTTCAAAACCATACATCTCAATCTGAGAGTCACTACTCCCTAAATAATGGACTGCTATACAAGAGTTTACTAGCTAGTCTCTAATGAATAACATAATAAATAGATAAAGCTAAATTTCATGCTCTAGATAAATAAATAAATAAAAATCAACTCTATAGCTAGGCCCTCGAATCAAGTGGTGATCCTCTAATCATCTAAGAATGCAGGCAATGTTAACTTTGAGTGTCCGAAAGGTTGGCAAAATCTGCATGGGGGTTAACACATGCAACAAGAGTAGAATCAGGACACAAAATATGTACTGAGTACGTGAGCAGGTATAAACAGGATATACAGTTAGGGTCTCCAAATGGGTCGATTTACCTGGTAAAACAAACCTAAGAAGTACCCAATTGGACCAGTACAAACCGAACTAAAATAGTAATCGATCCGGGTTGGGAGTTTCGGAGCGATCCACCCAACCCGGACTAACTCAGATTTAAAATTGTTTTCTTTTAATTTTAAATAGCCGTTGGTATGGGGCCGAAGTAGACCATTGGGCCAGTTTTTTAGCGTCGCCCAACGGTCCAAAAATATTATTTTAGTCTATTTTTCAATTTTAATTTTTTTTATATAAATACCACTTTAATTTTTTCAAATTTCTTAACAATTCTCTCAATATTTCTCCTAAAAAAGTGTTCTAATTGTTCGTAATTAATATCTTAATTTATTATTTAGCAATTATTAGCAACATCAAGTGATCAAGTGGAAGTTTTTAACTTTCAAGTGTTCAACTGATATTGGCAATTTGGTATAATCGTTCCATCTCTTACTTTTGATTTTTGAGTTTTTAATTTGTTTATTATGTACAATTATATTATTTTTATGTTGTTAAACTTTACTATTATAATTTTTAATATGGATAGACTAAGGAAAATAAGTAAAAGTATTTAAAATTTGTGTCTTGAAAGTAGTTTGAGTTTTAAGAAAAACATAAGTTCCACTTTTTCTAGAGGTTGTGGTAGTAATAGAAATTATAATTGTATGCCTTTCACTCCACCTAGTATTGCTTGTGAACCTGAATTAGAATATGAATATGGTGGGGTGTGGGTATTCATGATATGACTTATGTCGTGTTGCAAGAAAATTATGGAATAGAAGAAGATAATGAATTAAAAGGGAATGATAATATTAATCTTGACGAGTTTACTTATGATGATGATGTCAATGATAATGGGAATGATAATGATGATGATGATGATGATGATAATCATAATCTCAACTCCCGTCTAATCAATATGTTAATTTTGTTCCTAGACCTCCTAGAACTACATGAAAAACTAGTGTTGTATGAATTTTTTTTTGAAGATATAATAGAAATTGAAACCATTAAATGTATTATATGTAAGAAAATATTTATACATAAGAGGAGGGGAGGGGGTAATACAGGAGGATGTGTACCTTGACTAGACATTGTAGAACTAAGCATAACATAGAATGGGCAAAAGAACTGGTGTTAAGGAAGGCAGATTGAAGCAGGGTACAATAAATCCACAAACTGATAAATTAATTCAAAATTATAATAAATAAAAGGACTATTTATAAATAGCCAAAATGCTAGTTGTAGGTTGCTTGCCTTTCACTTTTTCTTCTTCTGATGCATTTGTGTTATATATACAAAGAATTTATAATCCAATGTTTGTCGATATTCTACGAAGTAGATGGTTTTAGATTACACGAATAATATGCATTTTATTTACGTACCTATTTCTTAATCTTCCATGTAGAGTTTCTCTAACATCTGATATTGGTCGTGCTGTAAATAGAAATGATTAATTAACAATTACTTGTCACTGGATAAATAGTAATTTTATAATTCAAAAACAAATTTTAGCTTTCCTATACGATGAAAATCGTATGCATGATACAAAATTTATTTCAGACACAATTTCTAAAGTTGATAATTATTATAATTTGAATGGTAAAATTTTATGTGTAGCTTTTGACAATGCATCTGATAACACTGCCCTATTGAGACGCTAAAAATATCACTTTCTCCACCACTTGAAAATATTTTTCATATTTGGTGTGCTTGTCATAGATATAATTTAATTGTTAAGGATGGTCTTACCTTTTTTGAACCTATACTTAAAAAATTAAGATTTGTAGTAGGATTTATTCAAGGTAACAATAAAATGATTAGACTTGCAAAATTTAAAGTAAAATATGCACAGTTTAATCTGAAACCTAGATAAATGCTCGAAGAAATAGAGACTAGGTAGAATTCAACTTATTTATTTTTAAAAACTTGCTACAAAATATAAATAGCTAATTAGTGCTACTTTTAACTAATTTTTCCAAGCACCTAACCATATGTTACAAAATTCGGATTGAAACCTAATTAGAAAAGTAGAGGTACTTTTAGAAACTTTTTACAATGCTACCAACACATTTTTGTCTCAATATTATCCAGTATTTGTTCTATTCTACCTTATGTACCTAGAATATCTCTATGGCTTCTTGAATATAAGAATAAAAAAGTTTCAAAGATACTATTGGTGCAATGTTTGAAATTTTTTTAAAATACTTTTGCTAATTCCCCCTATTTACTTAATTGGTGCAATATTAAATCCTTTTTTAAAATAGGCAACAATGTCTGCATTTTGTACAATGAATTATAGAAGTTTAGAAATTAAACCTAACAAAGAACCTACTTTATTTGAGGCTATGGGTAATGCGAGATAATACTTAATCTTTATATGAACACTACACCACTATAGTTGATAATTCCACACTAACCAATCTTACTAACAAATCTAATGAACCTTCTAATTTTGCAGAGTCATCATTATCTTCTAAAAGGCTGTTGCATGGTATGCCTGATTTTACTAACACCAGAGTATTTAATAGAATGCTGGCTATATCATGGAGAGGAGTCGAGAATGAACTCAATCTTTATATTGTTGTAGGCTCCCGAGGAAATTAGCATGTAATTTAACACGAAAGAATGGTGGTAGACGAAGCAAAAAAGTTATCCAGTTTTATCAGCACTAGCCAGAGACGTCATGAATATTCCAATGTTATCCAGGGACAACAACAAATTGGAGATCATCAACATTCATTGCGAAGAAATGAAATGAATGTTGTAGTATGCCTCAGAGATTTGATCCATTCGAAACAAAGAAATAAAGATTGGTTCCAGATCAGGAAGAAAAAGAACAAATTGAGGAACTAGTATCAGCGCATCCTTTAGCAGAAGCAAGTCCTAGATAAGGATATGTTGATTTTGACCAGTACAACCCAGTAGATCATAGTGTTAATGTTAATGAATTAAATAGGATGATTGAAGAAATTTATTAAGTGTTTAATTATTTTTTCAATATTATCAATAAAGTGGCTCATTGATTTTTTTTATTGCGATGTTGTTATCTTCCTTTATTATATAATGTATATCTTTAATATATATTTTTAGTATGTTTAATATATATATATATATATAGTTTATCTTGTATATATACTCTTAATATGTTTAATATATTTTTAATATAGTATTCTTAATATATTACTATA
>JBDJHY010199380.1:0-11653 GCA_039654485.1 Withania somnifera | reverse complement strand
TAAGAAATTGTAGGAGTTAAACTCTGAAGCACGAAATAATACATGAACAAAGGGATACATTTGAGCTGAACACTGCGTTATTTTAATAAATTAGGCATATCTCCCTTCTCCAAACTCTAAAAGACACGTGGTTTATTGAGTTAGATTCTAGACTCAAATAAATTTCTTTGGATAGGTCATGGGTCATTATATTCATTATATATTGGGATATATGGTCGATTGAAGTTGACCTATGTATAAAGGAACTTCAAAATAAGCAAATTATGAAGGGTCTTGAACTCAACTTTGGTTCTATGAGTTGTTTATGAACTCTAACAACTTGTAACACTTAAAATATACTTATTTAGGAATTTTAATAACTTTTAATTAAGTTCAAGCTCATAGATTTTGAACTTAAGCATGAGCATCAAACACTAGATAAATTTTTGGGGTGTTACAATTATTTAGGTTGTCATAGTATTATTGAGCTTGTAACAATGGACCATTAGTGGGATACATTTGAATGTGGACTTAAAGCAGTAAAAACAACATGGGAGCATTTGTAACACCAATGTAATACTTTTAACACCAATTTAATACTTACGTACATATGTGATACCTTATGCGCTTTAATAACTCAACTTGATGCACTTGTTAACTGAAGACATTTACTAATCATGCAAAGGGATAAGGACTCTATATGATGATAGAATGGCTAAATGCTTAATAAATGATGTCAAATAAAGGGGCACATAAACATAGGAACTACTAAAAAACATGGAAATACTGAACTTAGTGACAAGCACATATTTCGGCTAGGGATATTATAAATTGTATAGTGAAATAACTAAGGATTCCATGAGATAAAAATATAAAGTAAGATGATGAGAGTGATATACAATTAATAGGACAGGTGTATATGTGAGAAAGTAATGTACATGAGCAAATAGACGATTGGAGCAAGTTGGCAGTAAATGGGCAGATAGTATACCAATAAATGAACAACTCGACAAATCTGATTACATATATAATAATAATAATAATCAAAGAGAGACTACATACCATGTACCATATGTGATCTTATTGACTCATATATGAAAGACAGGTGACCAGAGTTTATGCCTTGATGGAGGATGAGTTTCTAACCTTACTAGTACTTGGAAGTGTAGACACACAGATATAGTAATAGCCATATATTGAGGTGTCCTAATATGCGAAGGAGTGGGAATAAGACCATTAGATACATTGGTATCATAATAAATGAACACTAGCATAGGGAGAAGCTTATACACTAATGAAAAGCTTAAGTGATAAAATAACACATGGACCTTATTTAACTAAAAGGAGAACTCGTGAGGCTTGATATTCAAAGTACATATGCAAACTTAATAATAAACACATACTGGAGTGTTTAAAAAATTAATTAGTAGGAACAAGGTCATTAGACATATTGGAGTTTGTAGGCTGCCACTATGTGTCATTTGCAAGAAAGAGTAACTAGGGGAACTTACTTTACAACACAAGCCAAATTTCATGCCAAAGAGTAGGAAACCAAATAACCTTACATACCTCAACTCAGGAAACCATAAAATGTTGGATTATACTTTATATAAACCAATTTTGTATATATAAAAATGACAAGTATCAAAAGTAGATAATCAGCTGACCAAGGGGTTCATAATACACAACCAACCTGCCAAATAATTGACATACATTGAGCTTGTAAACTCCCCTATTTTACACATATCCTTTCCTCTATAGTTATATACATGAAATGACCTTCTTATGAGGTCTCTCACACATTAGTAACTTCACAACATCTAAATAACAGTAGCAAACATGGAATATGCAGCAAGCCTACACAACTCTCAATTAAATGGCATAATGCCGCACTTTTCACTTCTGTCCTATGGCCATAAATGCCATAAAAAAATTATCAACACAATAATATAGCCCTCAATATCATAGTATAACAATAATAATCAAATTCATAGCTTCCAACTACCGTCCCAAAAGTTCTAGCAAACCAACACGTCTAGAATGCTTAAATGAGCTAATAATTGGAAATGGGGAAGAATCTTACCTTGAATGTATTAAAAAGTAATTATACCTCAATCAAAGTTTTAAAATATTCACTAAACCATAAAATAAGAAAGGAATAGTCATTACAAGTACCATGAAAATAGGACAAGAATCTAAGCATAATACATGAAATTCTTACTTTAATATTTGGGAAAGAGTAACGGCACCATGGATGAAACCTATATATTTACTTCCCTCAAATATCTCTCCAATATATTTAAAATTAAAGAGGAGATGAGATGATTTTATGGGATGTCTTGCAAGAAAGGTTGAAGAACCCTAATAGGAAAATAGGGCGGCTATTTGTTGTCGAGAGAGAGAGTTACAAAGGAACCTATTTAATCTAAGTTATGTATGAGAAAATGCAGAGAAATGAGATGATTTAATACCTTAAAAAGGGCTGCATTCACGTCCTCTTTATGGCTCATTTTCAGCCCCATGTTTTGTCAAGTAGGTGATGCACCTACTTGCACTTCTAAGCTGCTCAAATGTCAAAGTAGGTGATGCACCTACTTGACCTTTATATTATCTTCTAATGGTGGGCTTTGAACCTATTGGGTTGGGGAAGATTGGGTGTTGGTCTTCCCATTTCTTTTTCCTTTTATTTTACTTGGTTTGGGCCCTAATTGAGCTCATTATAATAAGTCTAAACCTAGTTCACTACCATGAGTAGGTAACACACCTACTTAGCCTATTTAAGTTAAATAAGTATGTGACTCATATGCTAGCTTGAATATGTCAAGAAAGTACACAATATTTTATTCTATTTATAGACTGCAATCCCCTTAATTTAACCTAATATTTATATACACTTGAACACCTTAACCCATGGTTTCAAATAACATATTATGATCCCAAGTCTAAATACTTCCAAAATTGACATTACTTAATCGTGTTGCGCTAAAATGTATGGGAAGTTCCTTAGACCCATTTTACCGTCACTAGTCGTATAAGACACCAATTCTATTTACCTATACCAAAAAGCTGCATTAAGTCACATATACAATTAGTATACGTAAAATAAGAGGTGTTACAGTAGGGTAGTTTTTTTCATGAACCTTTAAATTCCTCAAAGAATAGGACACCACCTTACCCTCTTGCATGAATACTCCACCCAAACCAACCCTAGAAATGTCACAGTATATAGTGAAACCCTCTCCCTCAACGGGTAAAGTAAGAATAAAAGCTGACGTCAATAATGATTTGATCTTTTAAAGCTCTCCTCACACTTATCAGACCACTGAAAAGGCATATTCTTCTGAGTCAGTCTAGTCAATAGAGCAGCAATAGAAGAAAATCCCTACACGAACCTCCTATAGTACCCATCTAAGCTAGCAAAGCTCTAAATCTCAGTTGGGAAAAGTAGGTCTTATCCAATCACAGACCACTGCTATCTTGGTCTAATCGACCATGATATCCTCCTTGGACACCATGTGCCCCATGAATGCCACCAAACTCAACCAAAACTAATACTTTGAGAATTTAGCATACAGTTTCTCATCCCGCACCCACTGAAGTGCAATCATCAAGTGCTAAACATGGTCGACCACAGTTTTCAAAAAACCCAAGATATCATCAATTAACACAATCATGAAAGAATCCAAATACGATCCAAATACACCTTTCATCAACTCCATGAATGCGTCTTAGGCATTAGTAATCCCCAAAGAAATCACCAAAAACTCATAATGGCCATATCTAGTGCAAAAGCCATCTTCGAAATATCCAAAAGATTTAATCCTGAACTGATGATGCCAGACCTCTAGTCAAACTTAGAGAAGATGGAGGATCCCTGGAGCTGGTCAAACAAATCATCAATACGAGGAAAGGGATACTAGTTCTTCACTATCACTTTGTTCAACAGTCTATAGTCAATACACATACGCATTGAACCATCCATCTTCTTCATAAATTAGATTGGTTCACCCCACAATGATACACTAGGATGAATGAATCCCTTGCTAAGAAAGTCCTATAACTACTCCTTCAAATTCTTTAACTTAGTAGGAGCCATACATTAAGGAGGAATAGAAATGGTCTTGGTGACCACCTCCAAATAAATGTCCCTATCAGGAGGGACACTGGGAAAATCGTCGGAAGCACATCAACAAACTCTCTAACCATGGGAACTGACTCTAAGGAAGGGGAATCAACACTAACATCTCACACAAAGGACAAACTTCTCAATCAACCTCCGAGCCTGAATAAAAGAGATAAACCTATAAGGATATGACTCATACGTACCATTCCACTCAACCCTTGAGATACTGGGCATACATAAAGTAATAATCTTGGCTTGGAAATATTAAACATCATGATAAGTAACAATCCAATCCATACCCAAATAACATCAAAGTCTACCATATCAAGAAATATCATGTCTACCCAAGTCTTATACCCCGACCAAACAACAAGAAAAGATTATTACACCCAATCTATCACTAAGGACTCTACCACGGGAGTAGACACATGAAGAGGTTTACGTAATATATCATATAACATGTCAAAATAGCAGCAAAGTAGGTAGATACATGAGAATAAGTAGACCCTATATCAAAAGATACTGATGCAGGCCTAGAGCAAATTAGAATGATTCCTGTAATCATAAAATTAGAAGACTTAGCCTCAAGTATCCAGGAAAAGCATAGCATTACATGTGCCACCTATGGGCTGAACTGGTGCATACCCCTGAGCTCTTCCTAACTGCTATGCACCTCTACCATTCGGTGCACTACTACCCATCTGTTCCCCTCCCATACCTATACCTAAATGCGCTATTTCTCTAACCGGAGCATGAGATGCTTGGGAAGCCTACTGAGACTTTGACTGTAGGTATTGGGGATAAAAATTTTGTATCTAATCTAGATCCCACAAATAAAGAAAACCCTAGGATACATAGGCTGATACGAACCCTGATAAATGTCTAACTCGGCCTGGAAACCTCTAATATGACCCATATGAACCCTGAGTTAGAATAGAGGAACCCTAAACTACCTGGCTAGTACCTAAGGTCCACATAGATGCTAAAAGGACCCTGATGATGAAAATGAAAATTGTGCTGAAGGGAACCCCTTCCCCCAGACAAGGCACCAGAAAACCAATCATAAGGACGGGGTCTTTTTCCCTGCTGTCACCAGGTTAACCCCCTCTCGCTGCATGGATCACACTATGTAGAGTAGCCCATGGAATATGGTAAGACATAAATACCAAAGTCTAAAGATAAGAGATCAATCCTCTCATGAACCTAGTTATATTATCGTGATCATATGATAAAATAGCCAAAGCATGTCTAGATAGCTCATAGAAGCGAGATACATACTCAACAACAGATATCCCCTCATTTCTCATCTCATCAAACTGTTGATACACCAGTACCTCATACTACGAGACATATACCTATCTAAAAAATCTTTGGAGGGTATCTTCCAATTCATAGGAGGAGACTCAGATAACCTAGAGTCAACCCCATATGTCTGCACTAACCGAAGAATCTGTAGTAACTCATGGAAATTAATAAGAAACTCAACTGGTTCCTTGCACTTCCAAACCTAAAACTAAGGTGAGACTATCTTTCCTGAACCTCTCGTACCTCCATTGCTGCTTATCTGACACACTTGTAACTCCGGCCGCTGGTATCTAAAGTTCATGAATCAAGTGTACTATAGGTAGCTTCCCCACCTGAACCTGAACTATGGGTAGCTGGCCTCTAGAACCTAAATCTTGAGTGGCTGGCCCACCTGCACTGGAACCACTGATGGCTGGCCCACCGACTTATGAATCACTGGAATGGATCTCAGCTTTCGGATCTCTGCCCCTTCTCTAGTTTGCGAACCCTACGACATAATGCACTGTGATATTCTCTAGAACCACCCCAAGAACTCTTAATAAGGTATCTTGTATTAGAGGGGATGCAACAAACTCCTGAGAGACTTAATCCTCAACTCTATCTATATCGGTCTCAGGTGAAGCTACCCTAGATCGACCCCTAGCTGGGCCTTCCCCTCTAACTCTCTCTTGAGCTCCACCTTGTCCCCTAGATCTTCCCCTACCCCTGGTAGCTGGCTCCAGTAAATCTCGTGTCTCATTTATTGTATAAATGGTGGCTATGGTCCTGACCATCTGTAAAAAAACACTTAAGACTCAGCACATGCGAATCAACCACTCAAGATATCAATGAAAAGGATGAAGATATTTTTCCTAAAGTTATATAGCCTCTTGAGGATAAGTAACAAACGTCTCCACACAAATCTGCAAGACTCTACTAAACTTGCCTTATGAATAGTGAAACCTATGAACATAGGGTTTTGATACCAACTTGTCACACTGCAAAATCCAGGCATGATGGCACCAACCTTCCCTACTCAGTAGATCAGGCTAACTGATGGTGTAAAATGAAATAAGATATAATTAACAATGAAAACTAATAAAATATAGATTATAAGGAGTAAAACCCATGGAGAGGGAAAAATTAAACTACAACATGCCAAAAATAAAGTGCCATTGTACATAGCCTCTAGATTAGCATTTATACAAGTCTCAAGTCTTTCAATATCTCTAATAAGTAAAGATACAAAAAATAAATAGCATAGGGCATCCTGAAACTGCTGAATGGATGCTCATCTACCCTAAAATGTCTCAAATGAAGCCTGGATAAGTATAAGAAGATGATCACGACATCCTAGGCACTGAACCTGCACGACATTACAAAAAAACAAGGGTGAGTACTCGATAAATGATTCTCAGAAGCATCCTTGACTGACTAACTATAAAGAGGAATAAAGGTACCTAACTCCTAACCGATCTTTCGAATACTACAACCTACAACTAATATATATAATAACTCAACAATAGTTTATAAGAATGAATAGAAAATATTAGTCACACCACCAAAAATACAAGTCCAATAAATAGGGATAGAGTATCTCGGAGCTCCCAATAAAAAAACCAAGAATCATTAATAAAGTAGGCATAAATCAGTTACAAAATTGTTCCATTTTAACTATATAAGTAGGAACTAATCAATCACAAAGTCATGCCATTTTCACAATGTAAATAGGCACCAGTCAATTACACAGTCATACTATCTCAAAAATATAATTAGTCACCGATCAATTAAATAGTCATACCATTTCAACTATATAATTAGGCACCATTCAATTAATAGACATGCCCTCACATAATCTAAGTTCCACATTTAAATAATTCCAAATGTGTAATCGTCACATATAAATCAGGGGATCCTAAAAAATTAAGGTTTGAATTCAATAATATAGGCCTCTCATGGGAAACCTTTATGAAGGATCACTTTCCTATTACAATTTAACTTTCTGGGTATCATAATTTTCGATTCCAAAGACCCCCACTTATTTGTTCTGGAATTTTCAGCAAAAAATATATAGTTTAATTCCAATTCTTGCTTAAGTTGTCATTCCCTACTACATGATTCACGTCAAACAATTTACCACACAAATAAAATACATAATATGTTTCAAAAATTTCAACAAGTATACCTATTACTCCTACTTGTTCATTCTTTAGAGCCAACATGATAGATATTGTTGATCTTGAAGCATCCATATCACCCCAAATCACAAGGCAATTATCAAGCAATGTTAACACTTTATAGAAAACCATTAAACCTCAACTTGCCTTGATTTTGAAGAACTGAGCTACTTAAGTGCTTTTTCTTTTTGGAATAGCCTCCAACAGAGCGATGTCTAGATACCCAATCAAGAAATACAAGGAAATATTTACTATTCAATACCAAATTTCAAATAATCAAGGATTTTTTAATAACCAACCTTGAGATAATGGGGTGAAGATCAAAACTTGATTATAAAATAACGTTACCCATAACTCTGTGATGTTAATATCAAGTTCTATTGAAAAACCATTTCATTTCATTGCAGAAATCTCAATTTTTTTTATCATTTTCAAGTTCAACATCTAACTCACTATTTTGGGGGTTTAAAATATGAAATTTTGATGAAACTTTATGTTAAAGTAATGCAAAATTAATGAAATACTGATTAGGGAACTAACCCAATGATTATCTTAAAAATCTTTGATCAAGCTTGCTAAAAATGAGGTTTTAGGGTGAGTTCGCATGAGATCATGTCCAATACATCATGCTTATTCTATTTTAAAACATCAGTATGACCCAGGTCCTTCAATGCTAATGCATCCTATCCCCCACTAATGTGAACCCTCGATCCCCATAACCCTCCGTGAACGCGGACACTATACCATTGCAAATCCATTACCTTATTATATGAATGCAATGTTCAATAGACCTAACCTATGATAATGCAACACATGCATGTGAATACGAAGAACAATGTAAGGAAGCAACAACAACTGCTTGATAACATCTTGAACAAGAGAAAAATAGCTTGAAATAGACCCTCGGGACTCGATCAGAATCCCATGGGAAAAACATGTATTTTACTATAATGTTTTTGATGTTTCGAACTCAATGAAACCATCCAATCACATGTACAAGGTCTCCTGAACCGATACTCGTTAAGGGTCCATTTTTAACTAAAATTACCAAAAAGACCAAAAACCCCTCTTGGGACTTACAAAATATGTAAAAGACCTTATTTTAGACAAAATTCTACCTCCCAAATCCAACGGAACCATTAAATTTCTTTTTTGGACATTCTAAGCTCGAATGTTGACCCAAGACAACATTCGTATTATAAACTCAACTTTAGTCTATCTAACCAAAACTCTTTTTTGCAACGAGGTGCCATTTGACCAAAAAAGCACTTGATTAATATCACGATTGATTTGATAGAGGAGGGAAGAAATTATCAAGATGGTGGAGAGGACTTGTAGTGCAAAGGAGATTCTTGAGAATCTCGGTGATGATGATGTTCCGAGTGGTATGAACAAGTAATTATGCTTGATTTTTTATACACAATATTTTGTGTGCAAAAGAAAAAAGCATAAAGACTGCATCGGGATGAAGTTTTCTCTCAACCGATAGAAGTACCTTTATAGAAAATCCATGGGACCATGAAAATAAAAGATAATTCTTGATTATTTATTAAAAGCGGTCAAAAAGATAAGAAGAGCAAAAATCTTTGTGGCTTTCCATGGTCTTTTGAGGTAAACTTTATTTTATTCAATATTATTTTTTAACATTGTTTTTGGTTCCATTTACTATTCTGATTCTTCTTTCCTCTATATCATTATTATATGTAGTGTTGCCTATTTGAGGCTATTTCTCACCTCCAAGGGAAATTGAAGATGTTCTCTGATGAAGTAACTTCATTGAGGATCGTTAGATGACTCTCGGTGATAAAAATACTATAGTGTTGTGCCCTCTTAGTTGTTTGGTGCCCCTAGGACTTGGTAAGCCTCATTCTATATTTGTAACCCTTTATAGTTTATTTAGATAAATAATTTATATATATTGATAGTATTGTTTCAGTAACATATGCAATGATTCCTGGGATATATTCAATAACTACTGGATTATAATAACACTTATTAATTGCTTCATATAAGTTGTAACTAGACATGTATCAGCAATTGCTGCAACAGTCATTGAACCAAATTTTCTATTTTTTTTCAAAAATTGTGTTTCAGTGATATACTGCTGCAACTTTCTTAGTTTTTTTAAACAATATTATTTTTTACATATAGGTTGTGCATCCATGGTTGTTCCCACTCCTAATGATATGGAAATGAATTTTCTCACTGGATTGTTGCCTTTGTAAATAAACAAGGATGATAAAATCAAGAAGATAGAGAGAGATTTGGATGGAGTTATTTCCATCACCAGAGATAGCACATTCCTTTGTAGCCTACTAGCCCTTATTTGTAGTGATTATCTTGATAGATCATCAATAGGTGTTGGTATTAGTGATGGAGGAGGAGGAGGAGGAGGAGGAGGAGGAGGAGGAGGAGGAGGGATTTCTGCTGATGTTAGAAATTTTGATGAAGATGTTGGTGGAGTAATAGGGGGTCTTCTCTTTGTATTGGAGTTGGTGGTGGTAGTGGTTTAGGAGGAGGAAATCCTATAATTCCATTCATATTCCAATAGGTCAATTTCTCCAAGTGGTGTCGGTACCTCTAAGGTCTGTTGTTCCTGTCAATGCAAAAAATGCGCTAAGAAGATGAATCCATAATTCAAATCAGTCAGTCTTTGGAGGAGTCCGTAAAGAGTTTTATGAACAAGAAGGGTGTTAGTGCATCACAAAAAATTTCAAGTCCCTATATTCCAGTTGGCATCAAAAGGAGGAGAAAATAAATCTCAAGGGAAGTAGCTAATAACAAAGGCAAAGCGCTACCAACACACTTGAAATCATACCAATAATATAGAGAAAAATGGTGGAGATCTACAATTGCCACGACCTAAAATCTCTGGCCATAATGGTGTCTACATCCCTCCTGTAGACAAGCCTAACCCTACAATCCGGAGCTACACCTAATGGGCCTCATGCAGCAGAGTTGGAATCAAATCACCGACCCTCAAAATAACCAGGAAACCATGAAACCATAATACACCATCTGTATCTATGCTAGCCCAATCAAAATCACCCGATAGGACCCTCTCCCTCAGCTGAACTAGATGTGGGTCCTTATACTGGCACTTTCGAATCTGGTTAATTAAAGACGATCTGGGCTGGATACAGGCAATAACTCACTCTGGTTCTAAAAGGTCCAACTTAACCATTATGCTGGCCAAGAACAGCACATCCCGAGCTAGCAGTCTCTCAGAAGCAGGTACTACAGCTAGGCTACCCATACTCACCACCTTCCAGCTCACGACATTGGAAACTAAGTTAGCCTTGCCTAGATGGTAGAGAATAGTCGAGTCGTAGTCCTTCAGGGGCTCAACCCACCTCAGCTGCCTCAAGTTAAACTCCTTCTGACTCAAAATATACTATAAGCTGTGGTGATCCGTGAATACCTCGCAGTGAACCCCATATAGATAATGCCTCCAAATCTTAAGCACGAAAACTACCACCGCTAACTCCAAATCATGGGTGGGATAGTTGTGCTCATGATCCTTTAGCTGCCTCGAGGCATATGCTATGACACAACTCTTCTGCATCAGAACAAAACCCAGACCAATACTTGAAGCATTTTAATACATAGTAAATTACTGTCCCTCAATAGGTAGAACAAGAACCGAAGCGGTGGTCAGCAACTCCTACAGCCTCAGAAAGATGGTCTTATATGAAGTTGACCACTGGAAGGGCACATCCTTCCGTGTTAGTCTAGTTAAGGAGGCTACAATGGAAGAGAAACCCTGAACAAAGAAATATAATGACCCTTAAGGTCATTTATGATAAATACGCAGTGTATTGCATCCTAGGGCATTTTGATAGTTTTCCTAATTCATTTATGACTTGCTGGGACCGATAGTTCGGATCCCTGGTTACTCGGTCGAGAATTATCCCAAATTCCGTGTTTTAGAACCTTAAATTTAGTACTTGTTGACTAAAGTCAACTTTCCTTCAAGAAAAAGTTCGACTGTGAGTTTGTGAATTCTAGGGTTCGGTTGTTAATTAGGTAATTTGGTGGAAATTTGTTAAGTTTAAGCCTAACCGAGGAGCTTTGGTGATATGTTGATGTT
>JBDJHY010199369.1:0-11653 GCA_039654485.1 Withania somnifera | reverse complement strand
CATTGTACATAATATATTTAGAAGACTTTTAATCTAGGGCAAGATCTGATAGTCGTCGTGGAGACTGGAGAATAATTGTGTACACTTTTCTTCTCCTTTATTTATATATTTTTATGTTCTTCTTCGAATGATTTATTGTGATTATTCCATGTCTATGTAGAACTAATTCTTCTTGTTATAGGGTTTTGTTATAAACTAGCAAGATGATTATTTATTTATATATTATTTGATTTGCAACAACTATCATATAATTGGCCTTATATTTTTTTGAGAGAATATCTTAGTGCTTTGAGACCATTAAGATAAACTTATAAATCTGAAAATGAACTAATTGAGAATCTAAAGGATAAAATGAGAAATGTAAAGAGTGAGTTCATATATAGATTATATCAAGGTTGGATAATTGAGTATGATTCGCAACTAAGACATGATCGTGTACTTAGTTTACCTCGCTTGGTTCGTTATGGGAAGATAACTATAATGCATCTAAACTATATTATCACAACACATGTCGATCGAAGTAGTTGTGGGATTTGTATAGATTGTGATTAGAGGATGATAATTCCCTACTCATAGGTTAGACCCCGGAACCAACAATTAGATAATTCAAGTTAATTAAATATGATTGTTAGAAAACCCATAATCCTAGTTTGAGTCATTCATTGATTGAGTAGAAATATAGTCTTCTCTAGATTAGTTGTCCATTAGTTAATTTTATCATTGTTAGATTAATTACATTCCCAAATATACTTTTGTAAACTATCCGCTTATATAATAATTAGAATTAGTTTAATCCGATTAATACAAGTCCCTGTAGGTTCGACATCCGGCACGCAAGAGCCTCTATGTTACTTGTATGATCACATTCACTTGTGTGTGCGTTTGGACGCAACAAATATGCCTAATCCTTCTGAACGAGGCTAAGCCTCCGCAAATGTGAAGAGATAATTACTTCGCACAAGAAAAACACAACTGACAACAAAGGCATAAAAAATACAAACCTCTAAAAAAAACCCTCGATATTCGTTCAAAATTTTGTAAACACAAATCTTATATTCAATCCTACTAATTTGATGTTTCTAGCTCAATAGAACAACTTTTTGGCTCAGTAGAACAATCGAAATAGGATTTGAGGTCCCCTCGACCCAATATTTTTCATCGCCGGCTAAATGAAACTTTCTATCAAATGACCAAAATATCCGTGGAACCCTAGAAAAAATTATTTGAACCTTTTCCTAAATCAAAATTCACCTCCTAAATCCAACAAACTTAACGATATTCAAATTTGAGAATTCAAACTTTAAATTTTTACCCAATCAAAATTAAGGCTTAAACTTCCACTTTATCTCGTCTAATGGTTTCACTACGAAACCCTCAAACCTGAAACATTGGTCTTCCTAGATCAAATTTCATATTTTAGAGCTGATGAAATTAATAAATTTCATTCAGAGACTTGGAAATTTGAATGTTGACTAAAGTCAACCATTCCAACTTCAAATTCTTTAAAAACTAAAATTTTTCAAAACTCACAATTTTGTACTCCGATTCTCAAGTCAACCACACAAACAAGCCAGATATGACTCGGAATAACTTTTGGAAAGGGCAAAATGATAGATCTCCAAGAAAAGTAAAAATGATCAAGAGGGTCATTACAGTACTCGAAAACACTTTACTCTACCTTGATGATTGTTATTTTCCTTAAATAAATTCAATACAAATGATATATATGTTGCATCTTTACTTACATTGCTCTAACCAGTAATAAAATTCATCAAACCATTTACAATTAAACTGATGCATATATCTAGAAATCTCCATTGGAGAGAACTCTTTTAACTGAGGTTTCCAAACTTTTAGCTGAAGATAAGATTTTTTTAATAGCATCATAGTGATCTAAATGAAATTCAAAGATTTTTATTCTTTCACCTGGATCATCCTTTAAAGAAGTCAAATGGAATTTTTTCACCTTGATCGGCCTTTAATGATTTTATTATCTTTAGAGATTCAAAAGTCAATGAAAAGTATTTTTTTTAAAGTATCAAATTCAAGTTCTGTGACCATAGTCATTTAGGAGTACAATTCCTTCGCTATTTAGTTAGTAGTCATTAATAGGGTTACAAAGGAAAGAAAGTTAGAAATTTCAGTAAAGACGCCAAGAATGCTAGAAAGTAAGCGTAATCAATTTCAATTTTTGCATTAGTTTCTCTTTTCGTATATCTTTAACAAAGCTAAGACCATTATTTTTCTATTTGTTGTTTTCAAAAATTCAAAAATTCAATTACAACTAACAAAGAAAGAAGTGAAAACAAATCTCTAAAATTTTAAAACTTAAGAATGAAGGTTGCTAAAAATCTTTCAACAGAGATAAAAACTTTTGAAGAAAATAGACATAAGAGATTACCTCGATAGAGAAGCTAAAAAATTAATATTTATATTCAAGCATCTGAATTTCGACTTCAAGAAGCGAGAAACTACAATTTTTAAAAGTATAGATCCATTTGTTCTTTGAAGCTGCAAAATCTTTGACTTAGCTTTAATTTCTTGAAAATTGAAAGAAGTAGACCAAAGGGTTTAACTTTTACGTACAAAGTACAAGTTTTGATTTATCCATTTTGAATTGTAGTTTAAAATTTAAATGCAGAAGATCGAAGATGACTTTGATTTTTGACTCTTTAGTATTGAGTGAAGAACTGCAAAAGTGATTTGGAGATTTCGGAAGATGAAAAGTGATTTGTCCTTAGTTTTGATTTAGGGATTAAGAGTCCCTTATTCCAGCATTTAGTTTTTTCTAAAAAAAATAATAATAAATAATGAAACTGAATCGTGCTTGTTATGGAAATTAAATAAAAAAATATAACAAAATCTAAATTTAAAAATTAATGTTGTCTTAGAAAATCAGACTCGGAACTCCGGGGTGCAACATTTGGGAGGCTCGATACTGTTGATCCCCCTCCCGTCCCCCTAAATTTGTCTCTACTCAGCAAGCTGATAAAATAAACAACTATAAGCGTATACAAAAAATTAAATAAACCAAAATTCAAATCTTTTCCTTTAAAAACATAAGATAGTTAATTAAAATTAAACATTAATTGTGAAGAACTACCTTACATATAATTCACTTGCATGACAAGATTATTGGTGCTAGTTATATTCTTTGAGATTGATCAAATTATCCTTTATCATAAAATTAGACCGGAGAAAAAATCAACTTCTAAATTAATTAGATTTTTTTAGAACTGGCTATCTAATACATAAACTTAATACCTAAATAGTCCCTTAAACTTGACATATTTTGTAAGATAGATACTCAAACTTCTCTAGTGACCAGATAGACACTTGAACATGGCAAAAATATGTCTTTTGGACATTGCAGGTTGACATGAAAATTTGTAGTGATCCTTACTATCATATTTGTGTTTTCATATTTTATTGATCTTAGATTTTATCTGTAACGGCACTAAGAAATTGGGGACTTACCAAAAGCGGTGGTTTGGTTCCCAAGTCGTTGATTTGGTAGTTACGTTTGTTTTCCTGTTTTAGATCCTTAATATTAAAACACTGAATTTAGTCAACACTTTATAAAAAAACTTGAAATTGAATTCTGATAGTTCCACTAGAGAACATGAATTTTCGTCTAGTTGAATTTTTGGTTTGGGTTTGGGAGATTTGGTTTTAAGTTTGTGTGAATTTACGTGTTTTATGTGCTTTATGGTTCATAAGAAGAGATTGGGTGGTCACTTTTGATTGGAGGCTCAGATTGAAAATCTGACTACTCCATCAGTTTTGGAATGTTATTTGGGTTAGGTGAGTTAGTCGTTCGGGCTTTGGGCCAACTGAGCTTATTTACACCCAGTTCGAAAGTTAGTTATATTATCTTGGAGTTAACTTTGGACAATATTTTGTCGAAACAACTTCGGATTAAAATTTTGTGTGTGTTTTTTAGCCTAGAATATCATTTCCATGTAGGTACCATATTTGATTTATGTTCATTTGGTTTCAAATGCATTCCAAACATTGTGTCGAATTTTTTTTTCTTACTTGATATTCAGCTATTGCAGCTGGTTTTGTTATAGGTCGCAGGTGTCCTTAACATTTGTGGAGGTGGACCGCATTTGCGGTGAACCTGGTTAGGTTTCTTTCACATTCGGGGCCGGTCCATCGCATTCATGAAGAAGTACCTTGGACTGGTATCCCTCTGTTTCTTCTTTGTGTTTGCATCCCAGCAATGCGTTCGTGGTGGGTCATCTTAGTATCCAACCGCGTCCATGGTAAGATGATCGCGTCCGTAAAGTGATTTTTCCCAGCACTATTTAAACTTTAAAATCTGAATTTTATCTATTTTCGTTATCTTTTCACTTTCAAAACACTCTTAAACCTCCATTAAAATCCTAGTCTCTTTCCATGAGCGATTGGGTAATATTAAAAACTTAATTTCTTTTATTATTGATATGTTTTCACTTTAATTTTTATTAAATTTCTCAAAGTTCATTCTTCACTTTATTTCATTGTTTCAAGCTTATTTATTGCTTGTCTTAACTCCAAATTTTGAATATGAGTTTCCTATTATGTGGGAAATTTATTGATACCCTTTTCTTCGAAGTTTCGGGTTCACAAGCCCGTAGGCCTGTTTTGACTACAATTTTGACCCTGGCTATTTTCAAGCTTTATGGGTATTTTTTGACTCGTATTGAAGTGTAGATTAGTATTTTCCCAGTTGTGTGATAGTTGTAGCTCGTTTCTGTATTTTCTAGAGATTTAGAATAGTTATTGGACCTTATATGCAGTATTTGCAAGCTTGTGTACGGAGGACAGGTAGGTTATGGCTTACGATCTTAGATTGGGTTTATATGGGGAATAATTATGGTAATTAGTCATCCTTGGGTTGGGATTTATAGGTTGGTACCCATGACCCTGTCTGCTCTTTGAGTCTGCTTCTTGGTTATGTATTGTTTTTGCATTCTCGATAATAATTACCATGTGACCCTGAGTGGTATTGATTGACACTAGAATATAGATGGAGTGGGTTATGGGAATGTTCATGAGTTGCGGACATCGACTTTTCAGGTTATGCTTACTGTAGATATTGAGCCTATGCAGAGCTATAGGGCTTTCCTAACATATTGTTTTTGGTTGAGCATATCATCATGAAAATTGGTTTTTATACATTGGTCTCCATTGATTTATGGTCAAGAGTCCAATGTCACTGATTTTGAAACCTTGCATGGCCTTATAGGCCCTTTTTAGTATGTGAAATTAAAATGAGAAACTTCTAGTTTTACCAGTTTTTTATGATAAATGAGATAATATTAATATAACATAACCACTTATTTGAGATATTACTAGACTCGGTGAAGCCTGAGCTCTAGATATTAATTATTTTTCCTGATTTGTCCTCAGTGAAGCCGATAAATCTATATTGATGATTTATATCAGTTTTAGTCTTACGGAAGCCCGAGCATCTATTTTGAGATTTTAGTGATTTAGACTTAGGAAAGCCTGGGCGCTTATTTATGCACTGATGTTATGAGATTGTAGTTCAAATTCTGATGATTATTGAGATAGTATGCAAGGAGGCCATCCATGGACCCTATCGACCCGTAAATAGCATGTACATGACTGAGGATAGGTATACGATAAGATTTTTAGGTATACAAGGAAGTTCTTCCATGGGTATTCCACCTGCTGAACCCATGAGTACAGAAGGGAGCATATACAATTACATTCCACATGTACTAGTACTATCTGCATTCATGTCTGTGCTACTTTTTGCACTTTTTTTGTATGTACCTTCTGGTTGTATGGAAGGACAATGGGTGAGCTTTACTTGTTTGCCTCTATCGGTATTATGGGGTGCTGCAGAGATTCTCTTTTACTTATTACTGTTCTGATCTACTGTTATGGGATAGAGTTGTACCTGTTGGATTTCCAACCATGCCTTTATTATTGATGTGCTTATTTTTATGAGTCATTCCTTCCCTTCTCGATATTTGAGGTTACTAGTATATAGTCATTTCAGTTATTTATTTGTATTTCTTATTAGACGAACATGAATTGAGGTATGTTCTTTACTTGTTTTACCTGGACCTTACTTGTTGATGGCTAGTTACTTAGGATATTTATCTATCATGTTCTAATAGATAGCTTTTTTATCTGCTCTATATGTTTGTCTATATGACTCATACTCTTTATATGTTTAGTAACTGGTTTTATCTCTTACATATCCTCTGTTATCCTATGATGCCTATTGGTTACCTATTTTAGTACTCATACTACACTTCTGAATCTTTTTGGTGCAAACCGAAGTACGAGTGTTGTGTGTTGAGTCCTTGATTTGAGCTTGATTCCAGTTGCTGAGGTAGATGATAGCTCCTGAAATTTGAAGATGCTCTTTTACCTTTTATTATCTCCTATGTTGTCCTTTTGTACTGTTGACACATATATTGTACTTTTCCTTAAGCTTTGTACTACATTTAGTGGCTTTTGTATTAGAAATCAAATTTTGGGTTTACTTGTTGATTGACTGAGTATAGTGACCCTCACAGTTATTTATGATAAATACACGACGTTTTGCATTCTAGAGCATTTTAGTAGTTTTCCCAAGTCATTTATGACTTGCTGGGACTGGTAGTTTAGATCCTGACAACTTGGTTGAGAAATACCTATAAAATGCTTGTTTTTGAGCCTAAGACTAAGTACTTGTTGACCAAAGTCAATTTTTCTTCAGGACGAGCTTGGAATGAAATTCCAACAATTTCATTAGCTCCGAAATAAAAACATAGTCAAGATTGACATTAAGTTTGTATTTTGGAATTTTCAATTGTAATTTATGCCAAATCCTGGATTTTTGTTAAGTTTAAGGTCTAAAGTGGAGCATGGGTGGGGTTTTAATGTTCGGAGTGTCAGCTTGGAATTTGGCACTTCTGTTAGCTCCGAAATGGTGAATTTAGGCTAGTAAATATGTTGGTGTTTTTGTTAGTATGCCCGAGGCAATTTTGAGTACCTTGGTGGAGTAATGCGTTTTTTGCTACAAATGGGCTTAGTGCCCGGCTATAAGTCAATAAAAAAATCAATATCCCGCTCTGGTAGTAGGGCTAATAGGTCAGTCAAGAATACATCAACGAACTAAAAAACAATGGGAACAGACTCAGGAGTAGGAGTGTTAGCCTGAATATCACAAACATATGCTAAGTATGCCAAACACCCCCTCCCTACTAACCTCCTAGCCTGAAGGCAAGAAATAAAGCATGTTGATGCGTGGCGATTAGAACCCTAACACACCATGGACACAAACCAGGTACTGCTAAGGTGACAATCTTGACATAACAATCCAAACCCGCACGGTGAGGGGGCTACCAATCCATACCAAAAATAATATCAAAATCAACCATGTCTAGCAACATTAAGTCATCCCAAGTATCTAGTCTACCAACAAAAATCAAACACGATTGGATCACCTGATCCACTACTAAAGAATCCCCTATAGGAGTAGCAACACACATAGATATAGACAACACATCACTGGGTAACCCTAAGTTGGGTGCAAAATAGAATGACACATATGAAAAAGTAGACCCAGGGTCAAATAATGCTGACGCAAGTATGGAATACACAAAAATCAAACTTGTAATCACCGCATCCGAGGCCACAGCCACAGGTCGATCAGGAATGGCATATAACTAGCTATCACCGCCATGATGACCACCGCCCCTACCACTCTGGCCACCACTTCTAAAACTACCATGTGCCCTACCTCTAGCCGATGGAGGCACTGATCTCAATGGCTATGCAGACTGAGGAATAGTCTAAATAATGCCCCTCTGTGGACAAGCTCTAGCATAATAGCCCACAAGGACATACTCATAACATGTCCAGATAGCCCTCTTTGTCAGGATCCTCTACCAGAACCCATCTAACTGCCCTGATATGACAATCTGGCCCCTCATGAATACTGCACAGAAGATGGAGATAAAATATGCAATGACTCCTGCACCAGCCTTCTAGACTAGCCCTGTACCTGATGAAACTAACTGCGACTACCTGATGAAACTAACTGCGACTACCTGATGAAACTAACTGCGACCCTCAGAATGGGACCCACTATAACCATCCTCTGCTTAGAATGGACTACCGTCAGAATTAAAGGAGCTGAAGGTTCAACTCCAAGATTTTCTAGATAAAGGTTTTGTCCATTCTAGTGGGTCACCTTGGGGTGCACCAGTTTTTTTATGAAGAAGAAGGATGGTACTATGAAAATATGTATTGATTATCGGCAACTTAATAAATTTACAGTGAAGAACAGGTATCCTATGCCGAGAATTGATGACTTATTCGGTTAGCTTCATGGAGCAACGGTGTTCTCTAATATTTATTTGTGGTCTGGTTACCATCAGCTGCGGATTTGGACAAAGGATATACCCAAGACAACTTTCAGGACTCATTATGGTCATTATGAGTTTTTAGTTATGTCATTTGGGTTGACCAATGCTCCATCAACTTTTATAGACTTGATGCATAGGGTTCTTAAGCCCTACCTGGACTCGTTTGTGATTGAATTTATTGATGAAATCTTGGTGTATTCACAAAGTAAGTCCGATCACGAGCAGCACTTAAGATTGATTCTCCAAACACTGATAGAACAGAGGCTTTGTGACAAATTCTCATAGTGTGAGTTTTGGTTAAAGTCTATTGCATTTTTGGGACATGTAGTTTCCAAGGCTGGAATTAAAGTTGATCCAGCAAATATTTAGGTGGTATGTTATTGATCAAGATCGACATTTGTTTTAGAAATTCAGAGTTTTAATTTTTAGCTGGGTACTATCAGCATATTTTGAGGGGTTCTCATCAATTGCAGCACCTTTGACCAAATTATCTAGGAAAGATGTTGCATTCCAGTGGTCTGATGAGTGTGAGTTGAGCTTTTCAAAGCTCAAAGACTTATTGACTTCAATGCCACTTTTGACCTTGCTAGTGTAGGGTCAAGGATTGTCCGTATATTGCGACGCTTCCGGTGTTGGTATAGGTTGTGTTCTGATGTAGCAGGGTCGAGTTATTACATATGCTTTGAGGCAGATGAAGGTGCATGAGTGTAACTACCCTACTTATGACTTAGAGTTGGTGGCAGTAGTATTTGTGCTTAAGATCTGGAGGCATTATATGTATGGGGTTCAGTGTGAGATCTTTATTGACCATCATAGTCTTCAGTACATTATGAGTCATAGGGAGTTAAATTCCAGACAACGAAGGTGGATTGAACTACTGAAAGACTATGACATTTCCATTCTCTATCACTCGGGCAAGGCAACCATAGCGGGAGATGCCTTGAGCCAAAAAATGGTCAATATGGGTAGCCTAGCATCCTTATCAGTTTCTGAGTGGCTGTTAGCGATAAAGGTTTAGTCGTTGGCTAATCTATTGGTTAGGCTTGATCTTTTAGACCCAGGAGTTTTTTAGCACGTGTTGAGGCCAGATATTCCTTTATAGATCAGTTTTGACAGTGTCAATTCGAGGATAAGCGGTTGGTTGCTCTTCATAGTCAGGTATTATCTGGAGAGCCGACAGAGCTTCTATGATTCATATGGTGCACTTTGTTTGATGGTCATAATTGTGTACCTTAGGCTCACAGTTCTAGGTATTTTATTCATCCTGGTGCAGCCAAGATGTACCGAGATTTATGATTATTGTATTGGTGGAGTGGGATAAAGAGGGATATTACTGAGTATGTTTCTAATTATTTAAACTATCAGTAGGTCAGGTATAAGCATCGGCGACCAGGTGGTTTGATGTAGAGACTCCCATATTCCGGCTTGGAAGTAAGAGTGGGTGACTATGGACTTTGGTTCTTGTTTGCTGTGGACTAGCAGAGGTTTTGATATGGTTTGGGTCATTGTTGATAGGCTGACCAAGTCAACTCACTTTATTTCTACTTACTCCTCCTATAATGCTGAGCGTCTGGCTCAAATCAACATTCGTGAGGTAGTTAGATTGCACGATGTTTCTTTGTTTATCATTTTTGATAGAGGCACCTAGTTTACTTTACAGTTTTGGAGGTCTGTTCAGCGAGACTTGGGTATCGAGGTGCATTTGAGCACGACATGACTATTTACGGGCTAGAGGTTATATTAAGAGCTATGCTTATCGTGAGCTATGCTCAGGATAGGTTGAGGGCAGCACAGAGTAGGAAGAAGAGCTATGCTTATCGTGGGCTTCGTGCATTAGAGTTTGGTATTGGCGACAAAGTATTTCTGCGGATATCTCCTATGCATATTGTGATGAGATTTGGTAGGCGAGGCAATCTTAGTCCTAGGTATATTGGGCCATATGAAATTTTGGAGAGAGTTGGTGATGTTGCATATATGTTAGCCTTACCTCATACGCTTTCAGTTGTTTATCCAGTATTCTACATTTTTATATTATGGCTGTATATTCTAGATGAGTCTCATGTCATTTGGGAGGATTCAATTCTGTTATATGAGGATTTATCCTTTGTTGACGAGCCTGTGAAAGTTTTAGCTAAGGATGTGAGAAATTTTAGGTCCAGGGAGATCCTAGTGGTCAGGGTGCAGTGGAGGCACCGTCCGATCGAGGAATCTACTTAGGAGATCGAGAGTGAGATGCAAAAGCAGTATCCAAAGCTATTTGAGGCATCAAGTACTTTCTCTTCCCATTTATTTCATGCATTTACTTGAATTTCGGGGATGAAAGTCCTTTTAGTATTAGATGTTATAATGAACCCCATGGTCATTTATGATAAATACATGATGTTTTGCATTCTAGAGCATATCAGTAGTTTCCCCAAGTTATTTATGACTTGTTGGGGCCGGTAGTTCGGATCCCCTGAAAACTCGGTTGAGAAATATTTCAAATTGCCTGTTTTAGAGCCTAAAACTAAGTACTCGTTGACCAAAGTCACGTTCCTTTAAGACGAGCTCATAATTAAACTTTGACAGTTCCGTAAGCTCCAGAATGCCAAACAAAGTCAAGATTGACTTTAAGTTTGTGCTTTGGAGTTTTCAGATGCAACTTATTCCAATTTGTGGATTTTAGTTAAGTTGAAGGCCTAATTTAGAGCTTGGGTGATATTTTGGTGTTCGGGGTGTCAGATTGGAATTCTGATGCTTTCATTAGCTGGACTTGTCGTTGCATTTTCGAGGTGGTGTTAGAAAATTCTTGAATTTTAGCTTGTGGGTTGACTTGGTCAACATTTATCTGAAACGACCTCAACTTCTGATTTTGTTTGTTCCTTGAGTTCGAAATATCATTTCGGGTGTGCGTGATATTTCAGGTGTGCGTGCATAGGTTGTTTTCATAAATTGGTCTACGAAGACATTTTGAGTTGTAATTCGGAGCATCTTCCTTCTCCTAAAACTGTTGTCAAAACCTGCAACTGGTGCAGAATTAATTATTCTTTGTGATCGCGTCCATATCTCATGCGATTAATATATAATAAGTATCTTTTCTTTACGATCGCGAGGCTGGATCACGCGATAGTGTAGGAATCTCACGCGATCGCGATGCCTGTTTTTCCAGTACTCTATGCGACGCGTAGTAAGATCACGCGATCGCGATGAGTTAATTCCATGGAAATTTTAAAAAAATCCCTGCACGACCCCAACCATTATTTCTGTAAAAACATTGTTATTCCCTCAGTTTTTGA
>JBDJHY010199358.1:0-11653 GCA_039654485.1 Withania somnifera | reverse complement strand
TGATTCCTATTTGAGTAGCTAGCTTCCCTTGTTGTACTATTTGCTTTTGTGACCCCTTTATTGCATTCTGTTATTTACTGCTTTTATTATTGTTATATGGTCAGTGGGCCCTCAAAGCCTACTGGGTATGAGTTGCCTCAGCAGCTTGTACTCATACTACACTTGCACATGTTTAGATTCGAGTACAGGTTTTTAACCGTGATCACAGCCAGTTGTTTATGCAGTTTCCTTCTTACTTCAGAGATTCAAGGTGATCTTGGCGTCCAGCTTCCACCTGTTTCTCATCAGATTTGACATTTTTATTTGATCTCCATGTATTTCAGAGACACAGTTGTATTTGGAATTTTGGATTTCTTGTTTCTATACTTAGTGGTTTGTTTGACACACTAATACCAGGTTTTAGGTGCTTAATTGATTTTTTAAAACTTTCCCATTTATTTATCTTCTGATTACTACATTTTTCTTTCCGTATTTGATATAGTAGTCCTCCGCTTCAGCTTCAGACTACAGGTTGGTTCTCCTACTGGGGTATAGTAGGTGCCATTATGATCTGAGAAATCGGGTCGTGAAAAGAGTAGAGCTGACAAAAGAGCTACACAAACTATAGACATCGGCCTTTGGAGTTTAGTGTTAAGGACATGGTATTCTAGCGAGTTTCGCCCATAAAGGGTGTTATGAGATTTAGTCAGAGGGGCAAGCTTAGTGCCATGTTTATCGGGCTTTATGAGATTATGGAGAGGATCAGTAAGGTTGCCTACCAGTTAGGCCTATCCCAGGGTTGGAAACTGTTCATCTTGTGTTTTACGTTTCCATGCTTTGTAGTTATGTGCCAGATCCCTCCCATGTACTTCTTTATAAGTCAGTTAAGCTAGAAGATTGATTGGATTATGTTGAGTAGCCTGGGGCTATTATTAACAGAGACTTCCAGTTATGAGAGTGTGTTGGGCTCACCATCCGGTCAGAGAGGATACTTGGGAGCGAGGGACATTCGAGCTCACTACCCTTACTTGTTTAACTCTCCAAGTATGCCCTTTTCCTTCTTAACTTCCACAGATAAAAGTTACTTTAGTGGGGGATGTTTTAATGACCCTCGGGTTCATTTTTGTATTTTTGTGATTTCTTCGTACTTAGAGCATTCTCGTAACCTCCCTTCATTTATGACTTTCTAGGATCGATAGTTCGATTCCCTGGCAGTTTTATAGTTTTCCCTTTTGTATTTATAGCTTTCTAGAGCCTTTCACATCTTATAAGACCCTGAATCATCTTTCTATCAATCCCATTGAGTATGAAATATCAATTACATAAATATTTCATATATAGAGAGTTGAAATCAGACTCAGTTTCTATTTTATTTGCTTTTTTGAAACTTTTCGAAAATTTTTCAAAAAAGGCAGCAGAGGTCGATTCATCGGCCAAGAGATGGCCGATTTATCGATAAACGTTGTGATTATATATATCTTCTTCTTCTTGTAATTTTTGCATTTTTTACTAATTCCCCTTATATTTTCCTCCATTTTTGAGCTAAATAAGCTTAATTAAGGGCCCATATCAAGGTTGTGATCCGTGGAGATATGTTTTAGCGATTCTACACTCCATTTTGCCGAGTAATTTTTTGTTTTTGCCATTGTAGTAAACTTTCATATTATATATAAAGTTTTCAGGGCTTATATCTTCAATTCCTACTGTTATATTAAGCCCTAATTTATGCCACATGATGTATGGTTTGTGATCTACGTGTTAGTATAAATGTTTCTTTTTTGAGCTAGTAGGTTTACCGACCGGTTTTTAGTTTGGATTTCTCCCTGCTATTTATATAGAAATATGGTCTTTCTTTACTCGTCCTGACACATGGGGTATGGTTTTTCTAGCCTTTTATGATTTCGAGCTTTATACGTGATTCTTTACATAATTAAGCATGCTTCTCGAGGATATCGCAGGAATCCAAGTAGGTTACGGTCTACTTTTTTTAGACTGGGTATTAGTATAGTATATTTATTGTAAAGTTCCATACCAGGGCTGGGATTTTCAGTCAGCCTATGGCCTATTTAACTGTCTTATAGCTTGAATACTTACCCTAGGGCTATATTTCCCTACCCACGCGTTCAACGCCGCCTTTAGAACGTAGTATGGTTAGGGAGGAGTATCACCTTTGGTGTGTATTATTCATACGTTGACTCTGAAACGTAGATTTGTAGGGAGGAGAATATAGTAGTTGTTTAAGATTTGTAGTTATCCCCTGATTTAGGTTGGTGACTTTAGAGACGATCTAGGTGGACTGATTATTTTGTGTTCTACCTTAGGTATTACGTATGATTAGGACATGTGTGGTCAACTGGCTTTAGATAGATGGAAATGGCTATGCAAGATAGTCATCATCCTTATGTGATGATATTGTACCCTACTTGGTGTGATCCTAAGAGTGGATTGTATTGGTGGGTGTGTGCTTATCCTTAATAGGTGTCTTCTAGGTAATTGTTGCATCTTTAGTGCGATTACTCTTGGCTCAGGACCCTGGTTGGGCTGGGCGAGGATGTACCTTGTGATTAGGACTGGGCAGCCATTCTAAGGATTCCAGTTAGCAGTCGTAAATACGTTTGGCATATTTCTTGATTTAATGTAGCGAGCATGCATTAATAGCTTAAAAGGCAACTGGATTTGACAGAGTAATAATAGAAAATCAATTTCTTATACACTATATGTATCCATGACTATGGTGGTAGTATGGATCTGCTCTTCGTACTACCTGATCTATTTTTTCACCGGCATTCGAATTTTTGAGTAATGCCTACATAGCAGCAGTTGGATTTCACTGTGGTTTTGATTCACTTATTTTGCTGGACTTGAGCCCAACCGAGATATGACATGTGGGTTTGAGTGCCTATTGGTTACAAGGTTTGCATGTGCATTCAAGTCCCTACTAGTTACAGAGTTTGCATGCGGGTTCGAGTCCCTCCACGGGCCCTACCAACCTCGGTCGTTATGCTTTAAGGAATGTCACAGCCTGGGGGAGGGATATATATGGGAGTAGTGATATACGATAGTGAATATTCTTCATACTTGTTAGTTGTTATTGTATACACTAATAGTTGATCCTTCACTGCACATACTAGCTATTACTGCAGTAACCCCTTTTCGACTGTACATTATGTGCCATTATGCTAGTTGTTTTGATCACTATTTACTTTGCTTATGCTTACTTTTGCCCGGTTGGTCTATGATGCCTACTGGGTACCCATTGTTTTAGTACTCATACTACACTTCTGCATCTTTTGTGGTACAGATTATAGTTCGAGTTAGCAGAGCGGACGCGATTGTGCGAGATAGCTGGTACTGTTCCAGGTGATTTTGGTGAGTAGTGGGCGTCCTTACTGTCCACTTTTCCTTCTATTGCCAGAGTTGTCTTAGTTGGATCCTGGATAGCTATTTTATAGTTTTTCCCTGTTGTAGGCTGTATTTTGTACTTTTCTATATATAGCTGCTCTACGGCCACGATACCAGGTTCTGGGGAGTTATTTTTTGTTGCATATGTTTGTGTTCTATTTTTGTTCCTTCTTTTCATCTCCCTTCTCTTTTCTTTTGGTTCTTGGTACTGGCCATCGCTATATGCCCTGGACCAGGGCTAGGCTTGTCTACAAGTGGGATGTATATGCTATCACAACTCGATTTTCATGTCGTGACATTTGTGACCATATTACTGTTGTATCTTAACTTTAAAATCAAGCATTATATTAGTAGGAAAGGAAACCGGATGGGATGGGTGCGGGGTGGGATGGGTTTTATCTTATGCGGAGCGAGTTTGGCTTTATGTGGGTGCAGGGCGGATTGCAATTTCTTTTAAATAATATAGTGCGAGTGCGGGCATGATTGAGAGAGCTCTTTTTTTGCACTGAATATATTATACTTTAAGTTAACAATGTTACATTTTAAATTAACTTCAGGCGTTGGAATTCAATCTGTCTCTTGACTATAGTGGTCCAATTTGATTCAGATTCCCCTCCTTATTAACATGTAATATAGAATTACTTATTATAACAAAGTTAATAACTGAGATATAATATAACTAGACCAATTTGCTTATTGCAATTACTGGAAGTTAGTCCCTGTTTATAATGCAACTACTGGAAGTTTGTCACTGACATATAATATGAAATGAGCAAAATATAATTGCTAATCGCAGTTATTTAGTGTATGTGATAAAAATGCTAATCACAGATGTCGTCCGTTTGCCAGTTTGATATAAATACCTTTTGTTTGCCTATTTAATTAAAATTCTAGCATTTCATTTCGAAAATTATTATTCTCCTTGTTATAATGTCTTCTCCATGAATCCCGTATTCTAAAACACAACTAAGAATTTTATAGATTTGTTGTACAAATTTCATTTTTAGTATCAAACTTAGTTAAAAAAAAAAATATGTGAGAGAATTTATGCGAGGCAGGCCTATACGGGATGGGACAGGTAGAGATACAATTTTTTTGTTTTGCAGGGCAAGCCGATGTAGGTTAAAGTCTTTGCGGATTTCTGCGGGTTTCCCTGCAACCACCTAGCCCCGCCTATTTGCTATCCCTACTGTATTAGCAAATATTATACTTCTTTGATTAATAAAAACAAGAATAAAAATATTTTTCTATTTTATTAGGAAATCTTTTTATTGTTATCTAAATGAAAATTAACAATGGGTAATTATGATTTATATAAATGGTCTAATTAATAATTGAAAGAGTACATGAGATTATTCTATTTTAATTGATAAGACGATATTAAGAAGAAAAAAAAAATTATTATCCACTTTTTTATTAGTTAAAGAGATTAAAAAATAGGAAAAGGTTAAAAAAATTATTAGGCAAGGAATGTACTTAAAACAAAGTAATATGTTTATTTCAAGAATTTTTTTTTGACTCAATTAAGTAATAATAGAGGTATTTTTGAGCGAATTTATTAGCAGCGAACATTTTTTAACCAAACTATTTATGATTGAGACACTTTTTAATAAACCTATTAATATATAATATTTTTTATATAATTTCATATATTTTAGAGACATTTTGACTCCTTTTCATTTTATATTAAATTGGGAAAATGATAACATTGTATTTATTTATTTAAAGCACGCAACGACATTGATTACTAGCATGCAAGCGTAACCATTTGCGACTTTTAAGTTAAAGGATGACAAAATTTATGGGGAATTCTTAGTTATTGCTTAATGATATTTTTCTTCTTAGGAAGAATCAATATTTTCCTCTGAATTTCTTGATTCCAGCCAAAACTGACTTGTTTTTCTTAATATAACCAAAGCTAATTTCAATTAACTTTTTTATTGTAACAAGGGAAAAGAGATAAGTGTCCTTAATTTATTGCCAAATTTTCAACGGAACACTAAATAATGTGTCCTATGTCACAATCCAAAAATTAATTCGTGATGCGCCTAGCATTATCCACCAGTAGTCAAATCAACCCAAAAACCCACACGATAGAGTAATAAAAGAAGAGGAAAACAAGGTAAGGACTTGTGCTACAAATGTAGTCAAATACAAATATCTTTTTTGCAAAATAGGCCCTGACTTGGCTAAGAAAGACAAAATACATACAATAATCATCCCGAACCTGGTGTCATTGGTGCAAGAACCACTAAATGCAGAAACATAAATATACAAAATTACCACTATCTTGTACAAGATATATAAAAATACAGGTATTGAATGAAAGATGGATAGGAGTAGGCATTCAAATGCCAAGTACTCACCACAATTCCGATACAAGACTCGAACGATCAGATTAAGCGAGGAAACTTGTGCTAGCACTTGGATAAAAAATACACAAGTATAACATGAGCACGAAAAACGACGAGTACCGAGTAGGCATTGCTGAGCCGATATTCTACTGCTCATTCAGCCTAAAAACAATAAGAAATGGACACCCTGAATATATTTTTGAGTTCATTTTAATGTTAGTTGTTTATATTTTTAGGGTTTGAGATGAAATGACAAGTATGAAGCTTGGAGAAGAAAAATGGAGCATAAAAACAAAGAAAATGAGCAAAGATGCAAAAATGAAGTGCCTGTCAAATTTGGCGCATCGCCAAACTTGACGGTGGATCACAAAAGGCACCCTCGATTGCACAATTTTTCAGTGAAAAGAAGAAAAATTCCATTAAAATTAATGATGTAAAGAAAGATTCAGCGAATCGGCTAAGTTATCAACGATGGAGATAACCCATCACTGAAGTTGACAGAAGATGGCCAGATTTTGGAAGTAGTGTGCCAATGAAAGAGGAAGTTTGGTACATTGTTGAACTGTTTGGCATGCTCAATTTAGCTCGCCAAACCTGCACAGTGGCACTTTCATAATTAAATTGGGTCGAATTTCTTCCAAGTATAAATTAATATTTTTTGAATTCAAATTTTATGAATGTTTTATTTGAGAGTTTTTTAATTTTTGTTTCGCTACTCTAAGTGAGATATTAGCCTAGTGATTGAATTTGCATTGAGTTTGATAAGTTTTTCTTGTGAATTGTCATCAATAATGAATGAATAGGATGAGTTTTTTGGTATAACCTTTGTTTTCTTCATAATACTTCGCTAATTTCTCTAACTTAGGGTCATGTGATGTATGGGCATTGAATAGGGTATAGGTGTTGATTATTTTCTTGCATAGTTGACCAATTGTTATGGCTTTAATTCATTTTCATGTTTTGATTGAAATTAGAGGTTGAAAATTCTAGTTGTACTTGTATTTTCTATCTAGCTTTAGAATAATAGATAGGGACGAAGATTTTGTCTTACAACACTCTGATCTAAATCATCTAATAGTAACTCTTAGAGATAAGATTACTAAGGTGAGGTCTTAGATTAGATATAATTGATAATGTTTTGGTTTGAGAAAATCACCTATGCATGATGTTGCTTGATTGAGAAATGAGCCGCAATACCTATGATTTATCCTACCCATGATAGCAATCTAAAAGTTTAGAAAATATTCAAACCTATGCATGATTCTAGCCTAAGAAGTGCACACCCCTAAGTATATTTTTTTATTGGCGAATACATTTTGTGATCACTTTTCAGCTGAATAACTTATTCTTTTGACACAAACTTCATACAAATATTTTCACTAGAATTAATAGAATCCTCCATATCTTTTTCTTGTTTCGATCAGTTGAACAATTCCTACTGAATTCTCACACACGAAAAGTGAAAATTTACAATTAGTTTTCCGTGAGATTAACCTCGACTCATAGTTCGATAAATTTATATTGGTGATGACCATCTGCTTATACCTTTATGATAGCCCGAGCCTATACTGTAGATGTAACCAGTATTCAGAACTATAAATGAATCGAACGAACCACTTCACCTGGCATGAGACACGAAATATACACAAAAGAAAGTACAAAAGCTTATACATGGGCTAAACTTCTGTGTAACTCAAAGAAATAAATTTTTTATAATTTAAATTTTGAAATTATTTGAAAGATGATCGGAATACAATTATCTGACTAACTGTCTATGAAACCCCTACTAATAACTAATGACTAGCTGAGACAAGTCACATGCTAACACTAAAGAACTATAATTATAAAGAAATACCAAAGTCTAGAATAAGCAATAGTCCTCAGATTATAAGGACTCACCCACAACTGACTAGAATCTGCTTAAGCTTATTGGCCGTAAAACTAGAAACAAGTACCTAAACCTATATCATGAAAGGATGTAGTGCAAGATGCATTCAGTACTTAGAATGTACTTTTCACAAGGTAAGTACCATAACAACATATATAATCTATAAACATCTAAAGTTGAGAAGCTGAAATCATGTATATATCATAAGACTGACATTTGTGCTGAAAAAGCATGATTACTGAGATTTACGTTGAAGTGTCATAAAACTAAAGTCATGCTGAAAATACATTTAACATGTGAGAATCATGTTGAAAGTCATGGGTAAAATAACATAGATCAAAATCAAGAACAAATGAGAGTTTCTCCTAATCGATATATGCCATATGGATGGATGACATCTAACATAAATAACCCTACATTGGAAGAGTTTTTCTATACTTTGTCAAGATATAAAGATTACTAAAAACTAGAAAGATCCATCATAAAAGCCACTTGGGATAACTACCTGGATAAAGACCACCTGGGTAACTAAATATACCTAAACAGGTAACGTAATTTAGAAATTGGGTTATCTAAACGTCATAAAATTAAAGTCATGATGAAAATACATTTAAAATGTGAGAATAATGTTGAAAGTCATGGGTACAACTACACAGATCAAAATCAAGAACAAACCAAAGTTTATCCTAATCTATATATACCATGTGAGTGCATGACATCTAACATAATTGTTTTAGTTGGGAAAAGATTCTTTTTCTTGTTTATCCCTCTTGATGGAAATATTTCGGAACTTACAGAAATAAATGAGTGTCAAATCATTTAAAATTTAGAAGATATAAAAATAATTTGAGAAATAACAAAGTCGTCACTATTTTATTTTTTTAAGAAAACTTGAAAACAAGAACAAAATTCAAAGTTTTCAGAGATTTGGGTAAGCATCCCGTAATATTCCAGGGAAGGGTTTCAAAGTACCCTGAAAACATCCTGAAATGGGTTACACTTGGATTACGCTTTGTGTAATTTTTAAAATATCAGTGTTATATTTTAGTAAAACTGTATTGAGTTTTCTTTGAAAATATACCCTTGTTTTTAAAAGAATTATTGTCATATTTTAATAATAAGCATCAAATAAATGATTAGTTAATTATTTAAATGAACCTTGAATCTCACCAATTTATAATATATAAATTTATTTTTTGTTACTCCTTCAATCGCATTGGTTCATCATATCTAGAAAGTAAGACGAAAAGAAAACTTTTTTGAAACTGCAGTTATGATTTTTAATATAAAAAAAAAAAACAAATTCTCGTACACCGGGATTACACCTTGATTCCAAAAAACGTATGCGAATAATGTAAATTCTAATTGAGGTAAATATAACAAAGAAAAAAGGACTCCTTGGGCTAGCCGGGGCCCAAATCTCGCAAGGTCAACATATAAAAGGGGCTTTGGTCCCACCAGGCATATGCGAGGTCACAAAGGATATGAAAAACAAGGTGAACCCATTAGAAATCAAAAAAAAAATAGGAAATAGATAATGAAAAAACATTCATTAACAAAAAATTAAACCAGACTAGGGCCCAACAAGAAAATCAAGACAAACTTGAAATAATGCACATGGATTTATAAACTGGCCAAGTGGCCCATGAAGCTTCAAGTCGAGGCCCATACATACTGATTTAGTCGTATTAAATTTCAAAATATATAAATCATAACTAAAGCTGTATTAATATAACGGGACATGCATTCTTGAGAAAATAATACCATATTAGCTACATGAATACCCTAGTAAATGATTCAAGATAACAATACACAGAAATCTCACTTGATCCATACATCTTAATTTCTATTTTTATTGAACAAAACCATCACATTATTGATTTATTCATGGGGAAGAAAATATTAGTAATAGGTTATATCACACTAGACTTGCAGGATATTAACATGGTTTTTTAACTTATGATTTTAAAGCAATAGTTTCGACCAAGCATACATATTGGACTAAGATACATAGTAAAATTTATGTTGAACTCATAACACCTATGTATAGAAGATTACAGTTAAGGTCACTGATCATAAAAAGTGTTGGTATTTCTTTGATAGGTTTAAGCATAACTTAACAAGCATGCATATTCCAGTCAAATAAGAGTACATTATCTACAAGACCAATATACTCAACATAACTCAATAGGATCACATATATGCAATAGAGAGGAAGATCTGATAGATAAGGTTAGATAAATTGAATAATGAACATGAACATTCTATTATTAGGGCAGCATGTATGGGAGAAGGATTGAGGTAGGTTCAGTTACGATATTGTGAACTGAGGATTCAAGGATAGTGTAATACACAACCAAATTGACTAACCACAAGCTCCATTTCATGTGAGCAAACAACAAGCATTAAAGGGACAAGATAGACTTCAAACTAACCATATAAAACTAAAGTTATAATCAATTAGAAGGTAAATCTAGGCACAACATACAAGGCAGAACATAGCTAGAGTAAGGAAAATTCTCAGCAAAGTTGACATGATCAATCCAAAGCAATCATATATTGGTGATTTAGTAAGATGGAAATCATGCTATCAACATTCTCTAATACGATTTACTACCCATATTCTCATCTTTTATAGACAAGTTAACACTAGCATGCTCCCATTACTTCCTTATATCTAGTAACTCTAATGTTTGTTATATGGTAAAAAAAATAGGGCCAACAAACTTATCTTACATATTTTAAGAGAAAAATGAATATGTAACATGATGGTAAGAAGGGATTTGGATGAAAAGTGATAAATTCATCACAATCACATGGATCATAGAGAATAATACTAATACTTGGGAATCTAGGCACATCAACATATAGTATGGTACTATCAATGATCTTGTTAAACCTATCACCATACAAAAATTCATGTAAAGTCAACTAAAATTTTATAAAGCATTGAACTAATACACATAAGAAGTACATTCATAGATATGCTGGTAGAAAATTATCATATTTCATCCAACACCAATCTTAATGTTACTTAGGGATCAAGTGCACAAGAGATCTAGTCAGTTTGCATGTGTATAAGAGATAGCAGGCAAGTTTCAAATAATAGTTGGATTAAATTTTAACAGTAGTATGACAACCTTTCCAAGGCTTTTAATTCAGATTAGGACTTAAGCTTAGCACCTAAATGATACACATATGGATAATCGTTCAAGATAAGAAAAATACCAATGCAATAGGTCTGTTAGCAGAACTAATCAAGTAAGAAATTTGAAATAAGACACCCTTAAATATGCTAGACACTCACAGAATCCCAAACAATAAACAACATCAAACATACCAAAACAACTTTGATCAGGATTCATGCATATATTAAGGAAAAAAATTAAATATTTATCCCAGGCAATATATACAGAAAAGAAATAAGGCCAGACTTAAAGTAAAACCTCAAAGATAAAGCATAATAAACTCACAAGAACCTAAGTTTGGATTCCATTCAAGATGTATAGATATAATTACCTCATATTAGCCAGTATGTAAACAAACAATATATTAGAAGTTATGTTATCATCGCTTTACACATATTTAGTTGCAGGAATTTACTTAGAATCCATTATCAACATACTTCTACTACTACATTCGCCTATCAAGAAACCCTATATGTATGTAAAATATCATAGAACATATGGACGAGATGGAACAAGGCAAATGCAAAATGCATAATTCATAAATAGTTATTACCCTAAAGATCCAAAGAGAAGATTTCACATCTTATACACAGTTTAACAAACGACTAACCAAATAAGACACCACTGCAGTCATAGAGATAATGTAGAACAATCATGGACAATAAACTTCTTTACAAAAAAGAGAAACGCTAATGACAAAACAATTAGATAGCTAGCTTATAGAGCAAGAAACACATCCATCTCATGAAGGTTAACTATATGAAAGGGAAGAAGATAACAAGAAATATATTTGAGGCATCAAATGCCCCCATGTCCCTCAACCCTTAAGACATATATACCCT
>JBDJHY010199347.1:0-11654 GCA_039654485.1 Withania somnifera | reverse complement strand
TGATTATAATTAAAAATTATTTCAAATTATTCATATAGAAGTGGCCATTTCACATTAACGAACAAGTATGTCGACCTATCATAGGTAGAAATCAACAATTCATTAACTTAACCCAACTAGTCAATAAGGCATCACAAAGGAAAATAAATAAATCACAGTCAATGAAACAACATTGTTTAAGTTCCAACAATTCCAGGCTACTTAAGGCATCACATATCAAGATCAATTCATTGAATCAACACCTCCAACAATATGACATAATTTATGAAGTAATTCATTTCATTAATTTATCCCTTTGGCACTAGTAACCATTTAATACTTATCATTTCACCCCTATGTGATTACCTCAAATATTTCCATTTCTCCCAATTTCAATCAACTTTAGAAAAATGCACATCAACACTTTATAAAGAGGCCATAGAACCTTTAATTGCCTTAGAAATAAAGAACAATGTCAATCGTGAGCCCTGCCCTTTCGTAGAGCCTCCGAATGAGCAAAATCTCATCAAAACACAATTCTCATAAGAAAACATAACAATAAATACCTATATTCCCATATTTCAAAGTCTCATTCGAAATTCCACCTGGACCTAGAAGGTCAAAATCAATTTTCTCACAAAAAGTTGTTACTAGACAATTCAAAATCTAAATATGAAGTTTCATTGAAAACCTAATTAATTTCTTGGTTCAAAATTAGTGTTTTCTGATTTTTGAGTTCATACTTTAAACCAATATATTTTGTTTCAAACCATTAATTGTTTGATAAAATAATGTTCAAGTGAGTGGGAATTGCATCATCCACAGTAAAAATCATGTTCGTACTCGAATATAAGGAAGAAGTACCTGAAGCATAAAAATTTGAGGGTACTGGCTACGCATATCAAACTCGATATCCAAAGTAACCTTCTCGACTGGTTACTGCCTCCACTACACCTTCATTGTAGGTATCTCTTTGGTCTGTAGCCTCTGAACCTATCTCCAAAATGGCAATTGGCTCATTCCCTAATGACAAATATGTATTCAAACTAATCGAATCCCACTGATCACATGAGGCTCATCGAGAAAATACTTTCGGAGCATAGAAATATGAAAGACTAGGTGAATCACAGACAAACCAGTGGCAAGGATAACTTGTAAACTACCCCTCCCTTCTGCTGTAAAATCTCAAAAGGACCGATAAAACGAGGACTAAGATTCCCTCTCTTTCCAAAATACGTAACATCATTCTTGGGTGACACCATAAGCCACATTGATCACCTTCCATGAACTCCAAAGCTCTAAATATCCTATCAGCATAGCTTTTCTGCCTAATATGAGCCAAAGAAATCAAGTCTGAATTAATCTAACTCTCTCCATGGAGTCATACAGCAAATCTTTACCCTACGACCTCTTCTTAGAAGTCGAAAACCACCTAATTGGGTATCAACACCACCTATCATACAATGCCATAAAAAGGTCCATCTAAATACTCGAATTATAATTGTTCTAATAATAAAACTATGAAAGCAGTAGTAATCGGTCCCAACAACAGTCAAAGTCACCATGCTCAAAACATATCCTCTATTACTTAAATAGTGTGCTTGAACTGACCATCAGTCTAAGGATGGAAAATTGTGCTTATAACCAGTTGAGGGCCCATCTCATGATGCATAGTACTCCAAAAGTGCTAAGTGAGCTATGTACCTCGATTAGATATAATGGGTATAGTGATATCATGAACGATCTGACAAATATAAATCTGATCCAAATCCTGAGCACTATACTTCTCCTTAACCGAAATGAAATGATTGAACTTATTCAATCGATCAACAATCACCCAAATGAAGTCCAACCCACTCAAAGTTACATGCAAACCAACAATGCAATCCATGGCTATGCCTCCCACTTCCACTCGTTAAGGGCCTTGTTTTAGATATACCACCTAGCCTATGGTTCTCAAACTTTACCTGCTCACAGTTCATGCTGACAGAATTATTACAGTAAATAATTCTACAATATCTTACTTTATGTTGCACCATTAGAAATGCTGACTCAAATCATGTTACATTTTTTCTTCCCTTAGATAAAAAAAATTACCTTGAAATGTGGGCCTTCTTTAATGTAAATCTAACCAAGTACCAGACTTAGGGACAAAAATCTAGTCCCCAATCCTTAAAACACCCTTAGAATCCAATACGACTGCCTTAGGATCACAATGAACGACCATATCACGAATAGCCCTTAATCTGGTATCATCAAACTTTGTCTCATGAATCTGCTCCATCAATAATGAGCAAACATCAAAAAAATTAAGGACCATACCATTCTAAAAAATCAGCAACATAACAAAACTGTTGACTAGATTCTGAATGTCTCTAGCAAAAGGTTGCTCCTCAAACCGAATAGAAGCTAAACTACTCATACTCAAGGACTTCCTAATAAGGGAATCCACCACCACATTGGACTTCCTCAGATGATAAAATACTGTAATGCCATAGTCCTTTAGAATCTATAATCAAAGATGGTCCCTCAAATTTAGATCCTTCTAGATGAGATAACTGCATACACCAAATATCGGTGAACATCTCACAATGCACCAAATAAAGATGATGTCTCCACGGCTCTAACACAAACACAACCAAAGACAAATCCAAATCATGAGTAGGGTAGTTCTTCTCGTGTACCTTCAACTACCTCAAATAATAGGCCATAACCATATATTGCATCAACACACCACCAAAGAAAACTCTAGAGGAATCGCAATACATTGTAAGGATTCACCATCCACAGGAAAAGTATAAATAGGAGCAAATAGCAATAAATATTTAAGCTTTTGCAAGTCTCTCCACACTTATCTGGCAAAAAAAAAAAACAATATTTTTCTGAGTTAATCTAGTCAATGTAGCTAAAATCAAAGAGAAAATTTACATAAACCTCCTATCATACCCTGTAAGACCCATAAAACTCCTAATATCAATCGATGAAGTAGGGATCCCCCATTCACGCACAACTACAATCTTGGCTGGATGCATAATACCATCCTTGGACACCACGTGCCCCAAGAATGCCACGTAACTCAAGTTAAACTCAAACTTTGTGAACTTAGCATACAACTTCTCATCTCGTAACCTCTGAATTACAGTCCTCAAGGGTCAAAATTGATCAACCTATGTCTTAGAATACACAAGGATATCATTAATGAGAACAATAATAAAGAAATCCAAGTATGGATGAAACACACCATTCGTCAACCCCATGAACGCAACTGCGACATTATTAAGCATAAATGACATCACCAAAAAATCATAATTACCATATCTAGTCTAGAAGGCCGTCTTAGGAATATCCGAAGGCCTAATTCTCAAATGGTGGGATCCAGACAAAAAATCAATCTTAGGACAGATAGTAACACCCTGAAGTTGATAAAATAAATCTTCAAGACGAGTCACGGGAACTTGTTCTTCATATAAACCTTAGTCAACTATTGATAATCAATGTATATAAATAGACCCGGCCTTTTTCATCACAAACAAAATAGGTGGACCCCAAAGTGACATACGAGGATGAATGAAATCCTTACTAAGCAACTTATATAATTGATCCTTAAATTCTATCAACTTAGTAGGATCCATGAGGTAAGGAGGGATAGAAATGGGCTTAGCTCCAGACACCAATTCAATCCAAAAATCAATATCTCTATTAGGGGTAACATCAGGAAGGTCAGTCAAAAATAAATCAACAAACTCTCTGTCACCCCCTAGGAAGGACCAATATCCTTAGCAACTAAGTTTCCTCAGTAGCCTTGGATGTACCTTGGCTTATGCTTGGCTCTCTCACTCATAGTTAGCTGAAGAAATACCATATTATAATATAAGAAGAATGGTGAACCTCAAACCAGTCAATAAATATATGAATAAATAATGAGAACTTCCTATCCCATAGTTAACATAATCTATGTATGAAAGCCACTAACAAGCTGAATAATGGAAAACTAGGACAATGCTTCCTAGATGGCCAAAAATCATAATTATATTACTATCTCAAAAGTCTAAACTCTAAAATCTACTTAAAGTAAATACTCTACTAGGTTCACGAACCAAATGGAAATTCACCACTTCACTGCTAATCCTCTAGGAATGCTAATCCAAGTCAACTGCAAGAGTCTAGATAGATGACCGAATCTAGATACATGAAAGACATACAATTCAAGAAAGTACGCAATCAATCAACTTGAATATACTGAGTATGCGGGAGGTTAGTACAAGTAGGCTATCATAATAAGGAAATAGTTATGCAATGCAAGAACACCTCAACAGTCATCTGCAGGGATAACTAAACAAATATATGCAATAAGATAATATTTTATTAAAAGTTTTCATTTTATACTTTTTTCTTCTTTTTTGAGCTTATACTGACTCTACTAAAAATTTGTCACTCTAACTGACATGGGAGGTACTATAGCTGATATTCCTCTTGCACAAGGCTATAAGGTACAACATATATCTCTTGTTGGATAAGGTCCTAACCTTTCCAAAGTAAGGGTCATGAATTGTCTCCTTGAGGATCCACTAAGCCATGAACTATAAATGCCACCTTGGTCCATGACTACTTGCGTTTGGCGACACGGGCTATGAAATAAGGACTAAGTCTCCCAAATTTACTATTTGCTAATACTACTCCCAAAACTAACCATGAAGTAAACATAAACTGATCTTGTCTACTTTGACCACATAAGGGTCCATGAATTCATGAACTTATTATCTCTGTCATATTACTATCTTATTCTCTTAGTTTATAATACATAAACCTGACCATATAATGAATCTTAACCTTTTATAATGGGATTTTATAAAAAATAATAAAGAAAATACATATAGACTCCATATAAGGGACTTGAAACTCCTGAACTATACCATACATTTCAATTAATAGAAATTTATGAGATTATCATGAGCACATATATCAAGATGTTTAATGATCAAGACTATATAGGATATACAATTTTCATCATGAACAACAATTACAGGGATTCACCCAAACATCTCTAAGTCAAAACCATGAACCAAATGTTAGGCACAAGGTTAAGAAGAACAGCCTTGCTGAAATCCCACATACCTGAATTGAAGAGAATACACCTAAAATCCACATACCTAAATTGAAGAGAATACACAGAGGAATTGATGAAAAAGTTACTACACAAGAATCCCTTGTTGAGAACCTTAGGTTTAGTTCTTGAGAGAAAACCTTTGAAGAACTGCTCTTTTATTTTTAATTATGAATAATAAATAAAATAATTAATGTTTGGATTTATATTTACCCTAATATAAGCCAAAAAACCATTGGATTAACCATTTAACTATGCAAATTTTCTAAAACACCCATGTGAAACCCAAATAAAAATAGAAACTGGGCGTCTTCCATGGTCGGTTTGATAGACCGTTAACCCGATTGACGTACTGTAAACATAGCCATTGAACTATGACCCTAACCTTGGCAAACTAGACCAACTAGATAGGATGATCCATGGTCTGTCGACTTATTTCATGGACTATGGAACGGTCCGTGGTACGAGTCAACACTTTGTAAAATTAGGGGAAAACTGGATCAATTTCATGGGCTAAATAATGGATCTTCGGATACTTCCACGATTAGTCAAAATATTTGTGGGTCCTAGGAATTTTTTCTAGACCACTGAAAATCTATGAAGAGGTACTTCATGAACCATGGAAGCTTTCTACGGGATGTGAATTGGTGTGTGGAAACATGTTAGTACCAGAACTTAGTGAAAGTTCACAAACATGGTTTGTTTTTCGTACACAACCTCTAGAGTAATTTTCAAGGTGTTACACTCTCTAATGACAGGTACCGACTCTAAGGAAGGGTAATCAACACTAATATCCTGCACAAAATCCAAATAAGATAAACACCCCTTGTCAACCAGCTTATGAATCTGAAGGAAAGACACGACACTCCGAGGATACGACCCATCTGTACCTCTCCACTAGAATCTTAGAATAACAGAAATACACAAAGTAATAGTCTTGGAATGGAAATCCAAGATGGAATGATAAAGGTAAAGACAATCCATTCCTAGAATAACAATCATATCAAGAAAAAGTAATCTACCTAAGTCTCATACCCTGATAAGACAAGATCGGCACACCCAATCCACCACTATGGAATCACTTATGAAAGTAGACACATGAAGAGGAATAGACAAACCTTTAAATAACATATCAAAATGCACAGCAAAATATATAGACATATAAAAAAGGGTAGACCCTATATCAAATAATCTAGGTGTAGAGCACTGGAAGATTAGGATGATACCACTAATCACAACATCAAATGACTTAAAACTCTTCTAGAATGCATGACATAGAGTGTGCCTACCTATAGGCTTAACATAGCATGACCCAATCCTCTATTAGCCTGATGTACACCCCTACTCAGTTTTTTTACCTCTACATACCTGCACACCCTCTCCATCTTTGATCGGAGGTGCAGTGACCTAGATGGAGTGTGAGAAGCCTGATGATACTCTATCTGGATCCGATGGGACAATAGCTATGATAGTTTCTCAGCTCACCATGATTATAACATTATCTAGAGCTATTGGATGATGCGAATAACTCTGAGAGCTCGAGTGGCCACCCTAACCTGAAAATCCCTAATGAGATCCATACGAACTCTACACTATGATGAAACCACTATGAACCATATGGCTGGTGTTAGAATTTATAAGGCTGCATGATATGGTACTCAACAGTAGGAATGAATACCATGGTGAAAAAACCCTATGCTTCCAGATGAGGAATAAAAAACCTACCCCTACTGTCACCGAACCGATCTTTATGCATTAGCTAAGCATACCTAGATGCATCAATTACATGCAGGGACAAAGCATACACAAATTAACCATGCTAAAAATAAATTAAAGAATGAAGAGATGATTTTCTATAATTCCGTAGCCTTTCAAGGATAAGTGAAGGACCTACGAACATTTGAGTACAATATTTCCCCTGCTGACTGACGGTTAGTTCGAGCGGACTATTTAGGTGTTGGAGGATATCCTGAGGGATTCTATGATAGACTTTGATGGTGCTTGGGATCAACACTTACCATTGGCAGAGATAGCTTATAATAATAGTTATTAGTCCAGCATTGATATGGAAACTTTTGACGTATTGTACGGTAGGTGGTATAGATCGCATATTGGTTGGTTTGATGGTTTTGAGGATAAATTCCAGTCTTCATATTATTTATGTAATTCATTTAATTAGTTTTGAATGATTCAAGATAGATTAATGGCAAGGCATATTATTCAGAAAAGCGACGTTGATCATAGGCTTCGTGCCTTAGAGTTTGGAGTTGGTAATAGAGTGTTTCTATGGGTATTTCTTATGCACGATGTGATGAGGTTTAGTAGGCGGTTCAAGCTTACTCCCAGGTATATTAGACCATATGAGATCTTAGAGAGGGTTGGTGATATTGCCTACAGGTTGACCTTACCTCCTAGGCTTTTAGTCATTTATCTAGTATTTCATGTTTCGATGTTATGGTAGTATATTCTCGATGAGTCTCATATCATTCAAGAGGATTCAGTATAGCTGGATGATTCTTTATTGAGGAGCCTATAAAAATTTTGGCTAACAATGTTAGAAATTTAAGGTCCAGGGAGATTCCAGTGGTTAGGGTGCAGTGGAGGCACCGTCCGATCGAGAAAGCTACATGGGAGATCAAGAGTGAGATGCAGAAGCAGTATCCACAACTGTTTGAGGCATCAAGTACTTTCTCTTCCTATTTATTTCATGTTTTTACTTGACTTTTGGGGATAAAAATTCTTTTAGTAGTGGTTGTTGTAATAACCCTCACGGTTATTTATAAGAAATACACAACATTTTGCATTTTAGAGCATTTCTGTAGCTGCTCCATGTCATTTATGACTTGTTGGGACCAGTAGTTCGGTTCCCTGGTGGCTCAGTTGAGAAATATCTCAAATTGCCTATTTTAGAGCTTAAAACTAAGTACTCATTAACTAATGTCAACTTTCCCTTAGGAAGAGCTAGGAATTAAATTTTGACAGTTTCATTAGCTCCAGAATACCAAAATATGTCTAGATTGACCTTAAGTTTGTGTTTGAAGGTTTTGTTTGTAATTTATGCTCATTTGTGGGTTTTGCTTGGGTGATATTTTGGTGTTTGGAGTGTCAGATCGTAATTCTAATGCTTCCATCAGCCCGGACTAGTGAATTTAGGCTAGTTTGACCCTTGGTACACTTTCCAAGGTGTTCGTACTCCATTTGAGTTGTTATGTGGAAAGGTTGAAATTTCCTAGTTTTGGCTAAGTCTTGGTTAGGGGTCATCTTTGCTCAAACGACCTCCGATGGGTATTTCGTCTTGTGTTCGAAATATGTTTTTCATATAAGCTACATGTTTTTTTTTGTCAAACTTGGACTCCGTTTCATTTTCAAACCCTTGGTTGAAATTCTTGATTTTCTGATACAGGCCCAGACTTGTTTATCAGTCAAAGTATCGATATATCGGTACCGATAAATTGGACACTTTACCTGAGCTTTATTTCTGCAGTTTCCAACCCGTTTTGGGTTGTTATTTCATTAAATTTTCCCTCATTTTCTCTCTGCGCAATTTGTTTTGGGAACTTCCCTAAACTCCATAGAAAAGTTCCTTGAAGATCTCATTCGTCATCCTCTCCTTCAGTAAGTAATTCCATCCATTTAATTTCATACTAATTAGAGTTTTTCCTCCACTAATGCCCTAGTCATGATTTCTTGATTGTTTTAATTATATCCAAAGTTATGTGGTAAATTCTTACTCTTTAGGATTATTATACATCGTAGTAACGTTTCCTTTTCCGAATTTAATGACAAATTCATAAAGGTCGAGTCTTTAACCCTTTTTATACTCAATATTCTCCGGGATATTCAAGAGATTTCCCTTACTCAAATTATGCTGAATTTTGGAGTACTGGTTCCTAGTAACATTGGGAACCCCGAGGTGAAGTTTACTTTTAGTTTCGACAAGAGGGCCCCACAAGACAAATTTAGGTCAAATTATAGGCCCAGTCCACAATATAGTATAATTTATACCGTTGGACTCGTATTGATATATTGTATCTAATTTTGCATGTTTCAGAGCAATTAGAGTTCACTTGATATTAGTTGAAGTAATATTTGTGAGCTTGCAATGCTTTATTGTCGGACGATAGGTAGGCTCCGTAGGGCTATCTTTGGGCTTATAACTTTAATAATTGTACTAAATAACATTTGTGAGTTGGGTAGCTAGGTTGTTATAGTAGCCTTGTACCGTTCCTTCAGCCACTTACATGTTTGATATATATATTTTGGCATCTAGATTTATATGGTGCCTGTGACTTAGGAGTTGTCCAGAGATACCTGTGCAGGGCATAGATAGTTGTAATTACATGATTATATATATACTTGCTAATGTGTTGTGCATTCATCATAAAAGAGGTTGGGCCTTCGGCTCTGATGAGAGGGCATTGGGGGTGGTCCAGAATCACCACATGATTATTGAGTTGAAGAGGCTAGAGACTAATTTTAGTAATGATGAAGGATAATGATATGAAGTTAATAACTGGGAATACATTAATAATAATATAATAAAGTGACCTTTTAACATTTTTAGACTTGGTATTTTATCGATCACCCGGTACCACTATTTTTGCTTATTTGAGCCCGGGCTTTACATCCTGGTGCAGAGAATATTCATTTGACTAATTAATGCTGGGACTTGTGATCGACTCCTATCGGCAGTAAGTACAGTCACTGGCACTTAAGTCCGTTGTCGTACAACAGTGAGTACACCTATTTAGACACTTATCACACTTACTGATTGTGAAGACTTGATGGTACTTGGGCTATTTAGGATAATTGTGATACCGCTATACTGAGGTGTTGTACGCCATGACTTGTCAAGTACGGCTTAGTGATATTGTTAATATGAGACATTAGTTTCCAGACTATGAGACCCTTGAGGTTCTGTGATTTGGGATGTGAGATTATGATAATGTTAGAGATCATACGTGATGACATACCTCCACGTACCTTTCCTATAGGATTCGGGGACACAAAGGGTGTATAGGACGGAGTAGAGATATACCGGGAATATTTAAGGTAGCCTTCCATGGGTTCTTCCTGCTGGACCTACGGATAATGGAGGAGAAATATACGCAGGACTAGTTATCTCATAGAGTGTATTTACTTTTCTGCACTTGTTTTCTTCAGTGTACCGCTGGTAGTATGTGGATACCTACGGGTAAGCGTGTTTTCTGCATGCACTATGCTTATTTTTGGGGACTTGACAATATTTTTATGTATTACTTTAGTATTATTATTACTTCTTAGATGTTCTCATTTGTTACTTGATATTTTGTGTTATGTGGGATATTATGTGTTATATTATTGATCACTCATTAATCCCTTACTTGAGGTTACCGGTATACTATCCATGTTCTCCTCTTGTCTTTTTTTTACTCCTGATTACTATTGTTATTATTCACATATACTGTTGCATGGATTTCGGGTATGTTTTCCATCACTGCCTGAAATCTTGTTATGTGATTAGCTAGCGATACATGTTCTACTTATTTCTTGTTCCCTACTTGAGTAACTAGCTCCTTTGATGTACTATTTGCTTTTGTGACCAAACTTATTGCCTTCCGTTGTTTACTTTCTTATTATTTCTATGTGCCTAGTGAGTCCTAGAAACCTACTGGGTATGGGTTTCTTCGGTATTACTCATACTACACTAGCACATGTGCAAATTCGAGTACAAGTGCCCGATTGTGATTCACAGATCACTATTTGTGCAAATTCCTTTGACTTTCTGAGATTCAGGGTGAGCTTGGAGTCTGGCTTTTCCAGATTCTCTTCAGCATTAATATTTGATTACCTTGTTTTTCGGACATACATTTGTATTAGATAGTTGATTCCTTATTCAGTACTTTGAGGTTTTGTATCACTGATTCCAGGTTTTGGGAATTTTTGATTCTTTATACTTCTGCTTTATTCTACCATTTATTATACATAGTGTTTTTCGCATATTATATAGTAGTCATACACTTCGAGTTCAGACTACAAGGTTGGTTCTCCTACTGGTGGTATAGTAGGTGCCCTCATGATCCAAGAATTCGGGTCTATATAAATTGGTATCAGAGCCTAGTTTGTCAGTGTTAGTGTACAGAATCAATGTCTAGTAGAGTCATATGGATCGGTGTAGAGATGTCCGTTGCTTATCCTTAGGAGGCTATAGAGAAATTTAGGAAAATAGCAGTTTCTTTTGAATCTTGTGTGGTGTGCTCATCCTTGATTGTTTCTTGAAAATTCACACTCATTGTCATCACTCGTTCGTAGATACCTCATACACTTTCATCGGTAGCAAGGAAGATAGTTAGAGAATTTGCAAAAGTACCTACTCCCGCCACTACCTATAAGGTTCTGTCAGTTCCTGCAGTGCGTATTACAGCACCAGTGGCAGCGCATATAGCAACATTTGTTCAGGCGCCTGTTCCAGTGCCTTCTCCGGATATTCGCAACATACACTACAAGAAAAATGGCCTTTAGTGACAAAACATTTTGTGACCACATTAAAATTGGTCACTAAATAGTGCCTTTGGCGACCAAAGAAAACGAT
>JBDJHY010199337.1:0-11654 GCA_039654485.1 Withania somnifera | reverse complement strand
TTTCATTCCCTTATTCATTTCCGCAAAAAAATTCTAAATACCAACACACTATTCAACCCCCCCCCCTTCTAGTGTGATTACACACTCTAACATGAGGGTCATTTTAATTGAGGTACATTAGGTTCCAACGGTTGAGGTGGCCCCAACTTAGGCTCCACAAACCTTATTGCTACTGTAATGACCCCTTCGGTCATTTACTTGCCTTTCAACTTTTTTTGTAATTATAGCTTTATGTTAGTTCCCTAAGTTATTTACAATGTTCTCAGACTAATACCTTGGTTCCCCGGCAATTTAGTAGCCTGTTCTTAGTTTCTCTATTTTGGAGGCTTAACCTTAAAATAGTAAAACTTGAGAGTGAATTCTTAGTAACATACTCAAAATCAAATTTTGATAGTTTCGTTAACTCTAAAATAAGACTTTGTTCTAAATGTACCTTAAGTTCATATCCTGGGGCTTTTGTTGTTTAGTTTGAGCTATTTTGTGGAAATTCAGTTCAGCCAAAGATCATTCTAGAGCCTATTGGTGATCATAGGTGATCTAGATCGAAACTCCTATGATTTCATAATCTTCAGAGTGTTGATTTTGGGCTAGTTAAGTCAGTGGTTTTCTTTCCGAGGTGTCTGGGCTCATTTTAGGTATGGTGGTGGAAGCGTTTTTCACCCCTTGGTTCTGGGGATCTTTTTCTTCAAACGACGTCTGTTGGTTATCATGACGATTCTGTTAGGTCCAGAATATTATTTCCAAACTTTGTGCATATTTTTTTTTGTTGAAATTTGCATACAATTCCATTATGAGACATCGTTGGGACCTTTTAATTGTTATAAAAAACATCTGAGTTGCTATCAAAACTGTAGGCTTAGTATATTAGGTGTGATGTCGTATCTTTGAGTCGTCGTGATCACAAAGCTTAGCTTCCTACTCACCGCGGTCATGGCATGTTTGGTCGCAATCATGCCCCTCAGGTAAACTGTTAATCGCGATCATGTTACATGCTTCCATGATCACGCATAGTCAAATGTTGGCATGTCACGATTGTATGTCACTTGGACATGATCGTGATGAAGGTGTCCAGTGCCTATAAATAGCTAGTTCCAACAGTTGAAAACCATTTTAACTTTAAATTTCCAGTTTTTCTCTCTAATTTTAAGGAAATTGGGTGCAAATTCTTGGGGAAATCCTTAGGGACATGATCGTGCATGATTGGGAAGAGCGTGGGTGATCATTTTTATCATGTTTTAAAGGTTAGTTTCTCCCTTTTCTTTTCCCCGAATTAACATAATACTTTATACTTTTCCATAATCATTTCTTGGCCAATTGAGGAACTTTCGGTGTTCCAATTGAGTGCAAATTCCATAAGTCCTTTGTGCCAATATTTTTAGATTATTTTGTAAGGCTTTAAGGCCCATGGGCCCTATTTTAATATTGTTTCTAGCCCATATTTCACTTAGAAATATGGGTCTCGTTCTTTATGGTCTGGCCTCTGGATTCATAATCTGACAGTTTTAGGTGATTTCAGTTGTGTTCAAAGTTTTGGACTAGTTCTGTTGCATCTTGAGGATACTCATTGGATCCAAGCTAGGCTAGGTTTACTTTTCTTATAGACAGGGCTACTGTATTATACTTCTTGGTATGGCTAGATTATTGGGATGGTCGTTAGTTTGGACACATTTCTTTAGCTTATTAATTATCCCTTACTTGCATTCGCGGGTCCCATGGAGGGACATAGAGGGCAATTGGCTATATGTGATTGTCCTGGTCTTGCTGCGAGCAGCATTGGACCTTACTGTCTATGATTGAGCCACTTTATGATGAGTGAGTGAGATGAGTTCTTAGCTAGTGGCCTTTGACCGATCTTAGTCTACTATTTCTCCCTTTTATTATTTCTTACTTGCGTTCAGTGCATTGAAGTTTGCATCCAAACTTCGGGAGGCTACGGCGTGCCTTAGGAAATTTTTCATCTCTTTAATCCTATCATGCTTTGATATTTGTACCATTTTAGAAAACTTACCTTGGCTTCACTCTTTTGAAGATGGCTCATACCGGAGGTTCTTCTGTAGATCGGGACCCTTCCCAAAATTTTAGGAGGTGGTAGGGGATGCTCAGTCGAATACTATTACCCCATCTACTGCACAGTTACAGGTAGTTCCTGCACCACTACCTCTATTTAAACAGCCACCTCCTATCGGCTTCAAAGATCTATTATGGAAAATATTACAAATGCTCATTGGAGCATCGATAGATAGACCTCAGTCATCTCCTGAGGGAGTGACACAGGGTGCACCACCTTCCCCGGTATCTATAGTCCTAGTAGTCCCACCAACCATTCCATTCTAGATTGGTAGGCGTTGCAAGTCGCTTATTGGTTGCTTTTGTTGCAGAAAGTTTCAGCCTCAAAGTTTTGATTAGCTTTGTGATACTGTGGACTGGTTCATACTTATTTAGGATATGCTCAGGGAAGCATAGAGTAGGAAGAAGTCCTACACAGATCATAGACATCGGCTCCTAGAGTTTGGTATTAGAGATATGGTTTTCCTCTATATGTCAACCATGAAGGGATTACTAAGGTTTGATAGGCAGGGTAATCTTAGCCCCTGGTTTATTTTGGGTTGGGCATATTGCCTACAGTATTGACTTACCTATAGAGTTAGTTGTAGTTCATCCAATATTTCATGTATCGATACTTTGTCGGTACGTTCCTGACACATCCTATGTGCTTTACCAAGAGTCTTTACAGATTGATAATAGTTGACTTGTATAGAAGAGACGGAAGCCATTATAGACAAAGATGTGAGGCAGCTCAAATCCAGAGATATTCTGGTAGTGAAGGCTTGTTGGATGCATTGACCGGAAGAGGAGGCTACCTGAGAGACAGAGTGATTTGCGGGCCCAACATCCATATCTCTTAGCGCCTTTAGGTACTACTCTATCCTTGAATTTTGAGGATGAAATTCCTATTTAGTGGGGGATTTTTTATGACCCATTTGGTCATTTACTTTCCTTGCAGCATTTTCCATGATTAGATCTATCTGTTAGCTTCCCTAAGTCATTTACAAATTTTTGGGACCATTTGGTTCTGCAGCAGTTGAGTAGCTTATTCTTAGTATCCCTATTTTGGAGGCCTAATCTTCAAATGTTGAAACTTGAGAGTGAATTCTTAGTAAATATACTCGTAATCAAATATTGATAGTTCCATTAGCTCTGAGATGCCTACTTTGGTCTAGATGGACCTTAAGTTCATGTCCTGGGGTTTCCATGAGTTTGAGCTGCTTTGTGGAAATTTAGTTCAGCCAAAGCTCATTTTAGAGCCTGGGTGTCCTTTGTTGATCAGAGTGTTGGATTGGAGTCTCAATGATTCTATCAGCTTTAGAATGATGATCTTAGGCAAGTTCAGTTAGTGATTCAGTTTTTAAGTTATCTAGACTCTTTTTGGTTATGGTGGTAGAAGTTTATGTTTTTTCCCTCCTTGGTTCCATGGGCCTTTTTCTTCAAACGACCTCCGTTAGTCATTTTAAGGATTCTTTCATGTCCAAAATATCATTTCGATACTGTGTGCATATTTAGTTTATTGAAATACATGCTCGATTCTATTCTGAGCTTTCGTTGGGACCTTTTGATTATTACTGAAAATTGATGAGTTGCTGTCAAAATTCCAAGCTCAGTATCTTTGAAACGATCATGTAGCTCTGGGTCGCGATCACGTAGGCTTGGTTTCCTACTCACCAAGATTGTGGTGTATTTGGTCGCGATCGCACCCCTCAGGTAAATTGCTAAGCGCAATCGCACTGCATGGTTCCATAATCGAGCATGGTTAAATGTTTCCATGTCAAGATCGCATGGCACTTGGACGTAATCACGATAAAGCCGTCCAGTGCCTATAAATAGCTATTCTAATAGTTGAAAAAAGTTTCAACTTTAATTTATTAGTTTTTCTCTCTAAATTGTTGGGCAATTGGGTGCAAATTCTAAGGGAAATCCTTGGGGAATTCATCATGTGTGGTTGGGAAAAACGTGGATGATCATTTTATCGCATAATAAAGGTTGATTTCTCCCTTTTTTTTTTTTTTATTAATGCAATATTTTATACTTTAACAAAATTATTTCTTTTTTAATTGAGGTTCTTCGGGTGGTCCAATTAATTTTAAATTAGAACCACGGGATCCTTGAGCTGGGGCATTCGTGTTGGTATTTTTAGATTATTTTTTTGAGTTACAAGGCCCACACTACTAGTCCCGATTGCCAGCCTAGATTTCACTTAGCAATATGGGTTTCGTTCTTCATGTTTTAATCCCTGGATTCATGGAGCTTTGGGCTAGTATTGCACGCTTCTTGAGGATTTTTTATGGCACCATGGTAGGCTAGTTTGCTTTTTTTATAGACTGGGCTGTTGTATTATACTTGTTGGTATGGCTAGCTTCGTTAGGTGGGATGCCTTGCATTAGCTGATTGATTATTCCTTACTTGTGTTTGGGGGTCTCGTGGGGAGACATAGAAGGCGTTGGCTATATGTGATTGTCGTGGTCCGCCGTGTGCAGTCTTGGACCTTACTGGCTATGATTCAACTACTTTATGATAAGCGAGTGAGATGAGTTCTTAGATGGTTGACTTTGGACAATCTTAGTCTACTATTTCTCCCTTTTATTATTGTTGTGGTGCCGCGATCATGTATTTTACATTGCTAGACCTGATAGATTGAGTAAGGGTACAGCTCGGGCTATGGAAGTTTTGTACTTGCAGTTAACTAATTAAAAACTAGATTTGTTCCTCGCCTAATAACTAATAAAAATGGGGTTTCCTACTCGCCTAGTGGTATAGCTCTACTTTCAAAATATGACGAAATAAGTTTTTCTTAACTATCACATAGTTATTCATTAGCATAAAGTATTACTATTAGCACTGTTGCACCGTTTAGCATTATGGCACTGTTGGGGCGCATCCTCCAAGGAGTAGACCCTGTCATTGATATTGAGACGCAGACCTCCTGGAAGGGGCCCATACTGAGTGATATTATGGCACAGACCTTCTAGACAGGGCCCATATTGAGTGATATTGAGGCGTTAACCTCTTGGTCGGGTTTATACTGAGTGATAATGAGGTGCAGCCTCCCAGAGCGCAGACCCTATTATTGATTAGGAGGCACAGACCTTCGAGGCTCGGACCCCACTGACGGCACTAAGGCATGGCCTCCTGGTATGAGATAGCACTATAGTGATTTATTTTTTGCACCCCTATGTATGTATTCCCCCATTGTTTGTGCTCGTCGGGCTTAAGGGGGAGCCACAGAGGTTTTGTTGTGCTATTTTTGCCTACTGACGGAATGGGGCGTCAGGTAGGTTTTTTGTGTTTATTTCCTATTCTTTACATAATTGCATTAAATTTATGCCTATTTACTTACGGTTCATTTATGATCGTATTACTCGGTCGAAGTTCAGGAACGCTCCCTTTATGTTGATTCAAGGTCGTACGAGATAGTTGGCTCTTCTTCCTATGCGACGATCGCGTTTAGGTTACCTGTATAGATCTTGTACTTTCTTCCTATTAGTAGTATTTATATTTTAGTTCTCTTTATTTTTCCTACCCCAATAGCTAGTTTAATACTGTTTTCTTACAATCATTGACCTGTTTTACTTCTCTCGCCATTTCTTACTTGTATTTTATTTTATCTTAATTGGCCTATGATTCCTACTGGGTACCTGTGTATGATACTCATATTGTATTTATGTTCTGTTTTCATGGTGAGGATATCGATAGGGGTTATCAGAGATGTCGAGATCGTGTAGGGTGGATATTGTTGATCTACACAGACTGCAGTGAGAATTGTCATTTGAGTTGATCATGATTTCCTTGTTTTAGCCTGCTTTACTTTGTTCATAGAAGGCCTGGTGTAGTGTTATTTGTACGAGTTATAGTTATATATATATTTCCTTTGGGTACTCTGTTTAGTAGCTTCACGTACCATTGACACTAAGTTTTGGGATTTTGGTTGTATATATTTCTTTCATGCTTTCGCTATTGTTTATTATTGGCTATGTTATTGCTTGAGTTGTTGATTGAGAGAGTTTATGGCCCATTGCAAGTAGCTTTGGGTTGTAGGGATAGGTTTGTCTACTGGAGGGTTGTAGATGCCAACATGACACGAGATTTGGGTCATGACAGCTACCTGGTTACTTAGGATACCCTTATTCATATGCTTGATCTGTTGGATGATATAGAATAAGACTATGCATTTACTATACTCCAGAGGGTTCTCGGACTAGGGAGAGTATTCACACACTCAAGAAGCACCCTGCTCTAGATTTACAAAGTCTAGTGCACCATCCATCATCCATGGGAGCTGCTAGATTTAGTGATATGCTAGTACTAGGTATGGGTGTTACAGTTAAGTCTAGACATATCATGTTAAATGAAGAGTTGAATAGGTTTGAAACGTTTAGGCATATGGATTCACCTAAGTGTTAGTGTGGAAATACAAAGGATTCTTATGACTTATTGGTGAGTAATCATGAGATCCTTTAGAATGTCAAATTAGTTGAGTCCCATGGTGTCGAGTATATAATAGTTTAGATATGTGACCCAGCCTAGCAATGGTGGCAATCTTATACTGATTCTAGACCAGCCAAGTCTCTTTTTATGACTTGGGTGCAGTTCACCCATGCTTTTTTGGATAGATTTGTTCCCTAGAACCTAAGAGAGAAACTGAGAAACTCGTTTGAGTACTTAACTCAGTATGGAGTCCCAGTGCCAAAGTAAGAGACAGAATTTCATGCATTACCTCTCATGCCTTAGTGATTTTCCCAAATAAGATAGATCAAATTCACAGGTTTGTAAGGCATTTATCATCTGCTCAGTTATACTTTAGGTAGTTGAGCTTTTTTTCTTAAGGTTGTTGAGATGGCCCAAAAGTTTGAGATTATGCATCATGCAGAGTTCATGGATTCAAGGGACAAAAGGTCTTGCATTTCTAGTCTTTTTAATGATACCTCACTTAGAGGTAAGGGTTCATTTCAGAAAGGTTTTGACCATTATTCAAGAAAATCAGCTTATAAAACCATTCAGGCATCCAAGGGTGGGCATTTCATACATGGTTCTTTTAGTGCGTGCTAGTCTTTTATGGGTATAATTGAGGACCTTCAGGTTAAAATAGGTATCTTAGTCATCTAATTCATCTCAATACGTAACTTCTTGTTTAAGATGCTTTACTGGTGTGCATCTTGATTATTTTATGAGGGATTTCCCACGGTGCATATAGAGGAGTGGACAACAGATATCACAGGTTCCATCAAAAGTGGAAGCATCTCTAGCTAGAGGTCAGGATAGTTCACAAGCTAGTAGGGGTGCATTTTATACTGATAGAGAAGGTGGTATAGGAGTAACTCATGCAGGTAGTGATTGAGCATGCTGTTATGCATTTTTCATAGACCAAAGGCAAAGGCCTCTAATGTTGTTAATATAGGTATCTTCGTAGATGACATCAACTTGCTTCGGTATTATTTGATCCTTATTCTACCTTCTCTTATGTTTATGCATATTTAATTTTGGGTATTGATATGTTATGTGATTCTCTTTCTATATTATTCTGTGTTTCTATTCTAGTAAGTGATTCCTTAGTGGTAATTTAGGTGTACCAATCCTGTATTGTAAAGTTTTTGGGATATAACAAATAGGTAGATTTCGTATCCTTGATATAGTGGATTTTATTATGATATTAGGTATGGATTGGCCTTATCCCTGTCATAAAGTCTTGAAATATAATTCCAAGTCTGTTATTATAGTCATTTCAATGCCCTGAGTATGAGTGGAAGGGTACTATAGGGTTACACATGATAAAGGTGGTTTTATTTCTAAAGGCTTAGAGGTTGGTTAAGAAGAGTTATCTCTCTTATTTGGGTTTTGTTTGTGACTATATTATTGTTTCCCCTTCCTTAAAGTTGGTACCAGTGGTTAGAGAGTTTTTGGAAGTATTTCGACGGATCTTCTAAGTGTTTCTCTTGATAGGGATATTGATTATGGCACTGAGTTAGATACGATCACTCAAACCATTTTTATTCCTTCCTATAGGATAGCTCCAGTGCAGTTGAATCACTTAAAGGATTAATTGTAGGACTTGTTGAGTAAAAGGTTCATTAGACCAACTGGTTTTCCTTGGGGTTCTCTTGTGTTTTTTTGTGAAGAAGAAACTAGCTCTTTGTAAATGTGTATTAACTACAAACCGTTAAATAAAGTGACCATCAAGATCAAGAATCCAATTACATATATTGATGATTTGTTTAATTATCTTCGGAGTGATTTGGTGTTTTTTAATATTGATTTGAGGTCAGATTATCACTGTTTAAGGATTAGAACCTCGTTATCCTTAAAACATCTTCCAAGACAAGGTATGTCTATTATAATTATCTAGTCATGTCCTTTGGGTTTACTAATGCCTCGACTACATTTATGAAGTTGATGAATAAGGTGTTTTAACCCTATTTAGATTACTCTATCATTGTATTTATCAATGATATATTAGCTTATTCGAGGAGCAAGGAAGAGCATAGCCAGAAATTGAGGATTGTGATTCAAAAGTTGAAGATGAGATGCTGCATGCCAAATTTTTTAAGTATGATTTTTGGTTTAGTTTGGTGACATTCTTCGGGTATGTGAGGTATAAAAAAGGGATTATGGTACATCGGGCAAATATTTCAAGGGTTCGATCTTGTTCTAGAACTACTTCACCTATCGAGATTAGTGTGAGGCAAAGTTTCAAATGCTTAAGGCTTTGTTGTCTTCAACTCTTAATTTGACCTTACTTGGGAAAGGTAAAGGTTTTATTGTTTATTATGATGATTAATGAGTTGGTTTATGTAGTTTTTAACACAATAACGGAAGGTAATTGCATATTCCTCAAGACAATTAAAGGTTTATGAGAAGAACTACCCTACCGGTGACTTAAAATTGGCAGTTGTTCTATTTTCTTTAAATATTTGGAGGCATTACCTTTATGAGTTCCTTTGTGAGTTGTTCACATGTCACCACAATCTTTAATATATTTTCAATAAGAAGTATTTGACTTTGAGCGACATAGTTGGTTTTGATAAAATAGTATGATATAACATTTTTTAATCACCAGAACAAGGCCAATATAATGGTTGATGCCTTGAGTAGAAAGGTGATGAATATTCGTAGCCTTTCTTTACCACAGATGGAGTGACCTTTGGTTGTAGATTTTCACAGTTTGTCAAACAAGTTCATGTGACTTTATATTTTTGAGCCTGATAGAGCTCTTGTTTATACAAAGTGCAGTCTATTGTAGTGGAGCAGATTAAGAAAGTCTATTTGAAGATGATAAGTTGTTCTTTATTCAGTATAAAGTGTTGAAAGGTGAAGCTTAGGAAATAATTCGTAATCTAGAATGTGTTCTTGAGGATTAAAGGTTATTGACTTGACTAGGATTATCATGGAAGAGGCTCATATTTTGAGATATTCTATTCATCAGAATGCAACAAAAATTTATCATAAATTAAAGCACCATTATTGGTGTTGTGGGATGAATAGGGACATCTTGGACTTTGTGGCTATGTGTTTGAACTGTCAGCAAGTGAAGTATGAGTATTAACGACCTGATGGTTCGACTAAGATATTGGCTATTTCTGAGTGGAAGTTAGTGCATATTTCCATGGACTTTATTGTTAGTTTTCCTTAACTTTGTGAAGGTTTGAAACTATTTAAGTGATTATGGATAGGTTGACCAAGTTTGTACACTGTATACCATTTTAGACTACATATAATGCGGAGAAGTTGACTAAGATTCAATTTTGGGAGATTGTTTGCTTGCATGATATGCCTATTTTCATTATTTCTAATCATGGTACTTAGTTTACATTGCATTTTAGAGTTCTATGCACTAGGATTTGGGTATTTAGTTGGGATGGGTACATTTTTTCATCCTCAAAAAGATGATCAGCCCAAGCAAACTATTCATGTTGGAGGGCATGATTTGAGCTTGTGTGATTGAGTTTAGTGGTTATTAGGACCAATTATTTCCACTAGTTGAGTTTGCGTATGAAAATAACTATCGTTCTATCATTCAGATGACACTGTTTAAGGCTTTGTATTACAAGAGGTGTAGATATCTTGTTGGTTGGATTGATTGCTTCGAGGTTATGCCATGGGGTACTAATTTGTTGAAAGATTTGATGGATAATGTGAAGTTGATTCAGGACCAATTTTTAACAGCTCAGAGTATACAAAAGAGTCATGTGGATCAGAAAGATCATGACTTGGAGTTTGTGGTTGGAGATAGATTTTTGCTGAAAGTACCACCCATGAAAGGTGTGATAATATTTGGAAAGAAGGAAAATCTTTTCTTAAGGTTTATTGGTCTACTTGTGATCCTTAAACGTACTTCTGAGGTATCCTATGAGTTGCCTTTACCTCAGGGTCTTTCAGTTAGGCATCCTATTTTCCATATTTCGATGTAGAAGAAGTATCTTTCTTATGATTCGCATGCGATTCAGTGGAATTCGTAGGTTTTTTATCAAGACCAGTTTGGTGGCTTAACCTACTCAATTAATGTGCCAAAATTTTGAGCTAAAAATCTCCAAAATAATGTTGGAATGAAATAAAAGTTGAAGCCATCTTTTTACACCTAGCACAATCCTTTCCCCTACCATGATAGGATCGCATGAATGCGAATTGCAATAGGCAGAGACCTAACTCAAATTCTATGAACATTGTGTAATCACAAATCATAACAAGAACCTTCATTGATCCACGATCGCGATACACTGCACCAGTACCAAAAAAAATTATGCACCATTGAAATAATTTTCTTTTAATTTCAGAACCTACCCAAACCTCTCATGTCCCAACCTATACCATTCCAATATGTCCAAAGGGTAATATTAACTTTTGCAAAGTTTCAAATCATAAAACAGGACATTAAAAATAGGATTTTACAAAAGTGTGCTTTACAAAGCTCAAACCCGAGAATTTCATAATTATTGTAAAGGATGTAGGTTTCCATGACATTCCAATACGATTATCATTGGTAGTTTAGTATTACTATACTTTTTAGATTGCTACATCAAGTTTTCACATATAGATAGTTATTTGTTAGTGTAAATCTTCTTAATATAATGGTATAATTAGAAGTTTGTCAATTCAAAGAAACTTAACTTCTTCCAACAAAACAATGGAAGTTTGCTAATAAAGAGAAACTAAAGTCAAAGAAAACCATAATCGTCGAAGTCTTTAGGAAGAAGAGATATGCAAATGTGTTACGAAAAAAGTGAGAAGATAATGGTCATGGTTTTGTGGGTGGATATACCTATCAATGGGTTGGTCCGAGCCAAGCCGGTCGAAAATAATTTGGCCCAGACCGATCTCGATCAGGTCTAGGTTGACACAGTCTTGGATGATCCCAAATGGTCGACCCAATCTGGACTAATTTGTTTGATTTTGACCTACCCAACACATATTAACAGTGTCTGGTCCGGTCCGACCTTCTATGAACAGTGTCCGTTTTAAAAAAAAATATTTTTAATTCATAAAAATATATATTTATATAGTTTAAAATTAGTACAAGTATACAAGAGTTATTAATAATAGTTATATATATACTAAAGATATACACTATGCATTAATGATATATACTAAATATACTAACCATATATACT
>JBDJHY010199326.1:0-11654 GCA_039654485.1 Withania somnifera | reverse complement strand
ATCATCTATGAGTAAGAAGAATGATACTAGGCAATTGAAATAAACCAAAAACACACATAATCCCAAAGGAGTCCACACATAGAACCCAGTGATTAGACTATCCCACAATCAATTAATGTCAAAAAATTTATAACTATGCATGCAACAACAAAAGAAAATATGGCTACCTCCTAGATGAAACTAAGATATTTGACATTGCCTCAAATGCTTATGAAGAAATCAAGGCCTAACACATAGTCTAGATTCTGGCATACCAGCAATACTGATGAATCAAGAAACACAACAACCCTTACAAACTAAGTGATCCTATACTTAGGGAAGGAAAAAAAACCCTAACCCGCAATGCCTACCCATCTCAAAGCCCATACCCCCCTTTTAGGCCCTCGTTCAAAATCCCAAAAACATCATCTCTAGGGTCCCAAAAGATAAGTAAACGAAATAACCCCTAGAGTAGGGACACAACAATCACCAATAGATAATCAAGGTTATGAACATAAAGAAGATAATAGAGATGAATCAAATACACAAAACATGTCGAAGGTCGTATGGAATGATACCTGCCATAACTGCATCAGAACTTTTCTCCTTGGGCCTACCTAAAAATGCATAACACTGAGTACAATCACCGTGGACTGGGTTGTATCAGAGCCAGAACCTCTACCAACCTGATATGCATCTTACCTACCTGCATACCCCCTCTACCCTTGGATGGAGAAGTAGGTGCTCTAACTGGGGTATGAGATGCCTACTGTGCTCTAACTGCATGCGCTGGAGATAGAACTTTCGTCTGCTATCATCGCTCAAAACCCCTAGCTGCCTCGATCAGTTGTATAGAATAGCTCTCTTAAGCTGGGAGGTAGTAAATGATGAATCTTAGAGATGGAAGATCAATCCCCTTATAAACCTAGCTATCTTCTCCTAATTATCTTTCAAGATAGATGGAGCATTTCTAGGTAGCTTGGAGCACTTCTAGGTAGCTCATAAAAGTACGATACATACTCATCTACCGTCATACCCTTCTTCCTCAACTTATTAAACTGCCGACGGAGACCATCTCTCACACTACGGGACACACATCTCTCCATAAAGGCTCAAGAAAAAAACTCCCAAGTCATAGGAGGAGACCCAGTTGGTCTAGAATCAACTAAGAGCGCTACCATTGTATGTATGGTCTAGAAGATGTAATACCATGCAATTCACCCCGTGGTTTTGTACCAACACAACACACTAGAGTAACTCTTGGCAAGTATTCAAAAACTTGTATAGATCCTCAGTCTTCCTACCTTGAAACTGTGCTAGGTCTATTTTTCTAAACCTCTCATATCTCCTTTGTTACTCATCCGACATATTAGCAATGACTGTACCCGTGGTCCCAATACTCAAAATATGAAACTTGTGAACCCGGTGTGCAAGTGGTGGTTATGCTACTTTCCCCAGGAATATTGGTGGTTGTCCCATCGTAACCCGAACTACTGGTGGTGACCCAATGAATCATGAACCATCGGAATAACATGTTGATCTCGGACCTCTACGCCTCAGCCCTAGTCTGCAAATCCTGGGGTGCACCACCCTGTGACATGCTCTCTAATATCCTAAGAACCCTCAGCAATGTATCCTGTACCAACAGGGCTGCCATGTACTCACCCCCCTCCCCTCAATCTCTTGCTTAGGGAGGTTGCTCTTGAACATCCTCTGTCTGGGGCTGCTCCCTAGCTCTAGCTCTGCCGCTACCTCTACCTCAGGCAGTGGGTACTGGAATAGCATGCTCATCTCCGCCAGTTGTGGCTCTGGTTCTCATAATCTATCGAACCAAAACTTACCCAAACTTCATTTGTTTTCCGAACCAACCATGGAAATAGACTTAGTTTAGTATACAGAACTACAACAGAGGAAAAATGGTAAAATTCATAGAAATAAAAAGAGTTATATCTTTTGGCAACACAAGTTAATGCAATTTTTTTTTTATAAAATTAATGATATGATAAAATGAGCATGCATCTTAACCAACAACGAAGGGAGTAATTGCGGAGCATGGATTATTCAACCTTGCTTCTCTATTCAGAAGTAGTATTACACAGATTTTAATATCGAATATAAGAAACAAGGATAGGTAGGTCTACATTATTTAGAAAGATGTGTTATCACCCGGGGTAAAAAATTATTTATGTTGAATATTTAATTGTAAAAAACTAATAAAAACGACACATTTATTTTTAGCTTACAAGTCTAAGTAAGTAATATGTATTTTTATATTATTTTTTTTAGTCAACTGAAATAAAAATGATTGAAAACGTGATGCTGATAAATGTTTACCTTAACCTAAAGTAGAGTTTCTTGATGTTCTTAAATTGTATTTATTCTTTCCGTTGCTATTCTATACTTGACTTCTTACTTTCTTACAGTTGTTTCTGAAGTTTTTCTTCAATATTTCTAGGGGGTTTTAAATTAATTAAAAAATTAAAAAAATCATAGAAAAATAAGTGAAACATTAGAATTAATTATTTTGGGTTTTACTATTCTTTGTCATATAGAATTATGTTCAATTAGTTATACATAAATTAATTAATTTAGTTTAAGAAATATAGATAAAGACTAATTAAAAAATTATGAATAAAGTCCATAAATATTTGTCGGCACTACTATAATTTTTCTTATACTTAATTTGTTTGAAAATACTTATAAAATCCTTAAATTACTCCTTAATTTGTTTGAAATTTTTTAAATAATCCTTGAAGTATTATACTTATTTATATGAGGTACATTTATCCTAAAATTAGCAAAATTATCTATCTATTTATATATAATTTATATTATATTAAAAGTATAGATATTATTATACATGATGATTGAATATTGTTTCGATTCATTTAAATACTCTTTAAATAGTTAAGATTATCATTTAATATTTTCAAGTAATTATCATTTATTTAATTATTACCGTCATACTTTGAAATTGAAATTAGTTACATTATAACTATTAAATGTTTATTTTTTTATAAAATATAAGAGAAGAAAAATAAATCCTAGTAACAAAAGAAAGAAATTAAGTGTCAAAGAAAAGAAAAGTGATAGAAAAAAGGAAAGCAAGAGGAATCAGCATAGAGTAAGAAGAAGAAAAATCAAGAGTAAAAAGGAATAAAGAAAAATAAACAAGACAAAGAAAGTCGCAGTAAATATTTGCTCGAATCTTCCGTATTTAAATTATAGAGTTTTACTATTTAAGACTTTCATATAATTAAAATTATACCTTATATAAATTTTACTTAAGTTACACGTAAATGATGAACAAAATTAAAAAAAGAACTAAAAATATTAAAGAAAAAAAAATACGAGGTTTTGAATAATACGGAAATCGTCCGCGTAGGTTTTGAATAATACGGAAATCGTCCGCGTCTTTAAATGGAGTAAATTTTTAATATTAGTATTTTATATTATTTTATCTTTAGCTTTCAAAAGTTTTAAATTAACCATTATAATTATTCAAACTATTGAAAAAAGAAATAAAATCTTTATAGGATACTGGCAAAAGTGTGACATGTATCCCATAAGTAAGTATTATGGAGAAGCGACTGTTGCTCACTCATCACAAACAATAAAATTATAACTATTGGAATAATAGTAATTTATGTTTCTTAATTATTGATAAATTCATTTTTTTTGTAATACATGACCGAACAATTTAGGGCTCTTTTCGTGGTTCCCATGGTTTCTCTATATTTAGAGCGTCTTGGTAGTTTCCACAGGTCATTTGTGACTTCTTGAGACCAATAGTTCGATTCTCTGACAATTTTATAACTTGGTTCCTTTGTAATTATTGCTATTTTGGATTTTTCTCAACTTATGCAATCTCGGATCGTCGTATTTTCGGTTTCTTTGAGTCCGAAATATTGATTACATAAAGATTTCATAGATGGATTGTCAAAATCAGACTCTTTTTCCATTCTGGGCCTCAATTATCAAATTGAGGTTAGTTGGGCACCAAAGGGTCGCGATGGCATGGCCTTGGCTGTGATCGTGTAGGCTAGGCCCAGTATGCATCGTGATTGCGGTAAGTGAGGCAGCCAGGGGTCGCGATCTTGTGGACTGCTCCACAATCGTGGGATAGCCCTGGCAGCCTATATAAATTCTTTTCTTCTTCTTCTTGATGAAAATTTCCCATCTCTCTTGGTTTCTTTCAATTTCAAAGCTTAGGTTAGTTTATTTTGGGGAGTTTTATCATAGTCTTAATTCATAAAATCACATTTTTGTGGTTCTACAATAAATTCTACTGGTAATTCTTCATTTGTTATAAAGTTTTTTATATTACATAATCCTTCTGAGCTTGTTTCTTCATTTTCTACTGTTAGTTTGAGCTCAATTTTGTGTCATACAATCAACAAGATGTGCCTAAGTGTTGGAATAAATATTTTATTTTTTCGAGCTACTAGAATTTACGAACCTGTTTTTACTTTGGATTTCCCTTGCCGGTTTTATAAAATATGGGTCTTGTTTTACTCTTCTTGAAATATGGGTTATGTGTTTTTTAGCTTCGAGAAATTTCGAGCCTTGTTCATGCTTTTTGGGTTTCTTAGCACGCTTTTTGAGGTTATTACTAGAATCCAGTTAGACTATGACTTTCTTCTTTTAGACTAGGCATTTAGTATTGTATATAGTTGGCAAATTGCCAGTCGAGGCTACGTTTTTAGTTTATATCCCCGTTATAGTTGTTATCTTCGCCTACGGTCTTTCTTGCTGGCCTTTTCGTTTGTTATACATCCCTGGGACTACGAGGCCTTATTGCGTGTTACACGCTATCTCTGGAATCTATTGAGGTAGGAGAGTGGATTATACTAGTGGTTAGAGTTTAGTAGTTATCCCGTGGATTTAATTGGTGGTTTTAGAGCCGATCTAGACTGTTGTTTTATTGTGTTTGACTAGCATGCATTGATGTTTTAAATGGTAACTTGGCTTTTCGCAGAATATTGTAATGAACCTCAAGGTTATTTATGATAAATACGTGATGTTTTATATTCTAGAGCATTTTGGTAGTTTTCCTAAGTTATTTATGACTTGCTGGGACCGGTAGTTCGGATTCCTGGCGACTCGGTTGAGAAATATCTCAAATTGCCTGTTATAGAGCTTAAAACTAAGTACTTATTGACCAAAGTCAACTTTTCTTCAAGACGAGTTCGGAATTAAATTCCGACAGTTTCGATAGCTTCAGAATGCCTAACAACGTCAAGATTGACCTTAAGTTTGTGTTTTGTAGTTTTCGTTTGCAATTTATACCAATTTGTGGATTTTAGTTAAATTTAAGGCCTAAGGTGGAGTTTGGATGGTGTTTTAGTGTTCGGAGTATCGGAACAGAATTCTGACACTTCCATCATCTCCAAAATGGTGAATTTAGGCTAGTTTGACCTTTGGTATACTTCCCAAGGTGTTTCTTCTCAATTAGAGTGGTTATGTGGAAAGTCAGAAAATTTATAGTTTTGGTTAAGGCTTGGTAGGGGGTCTTTTTCGCTCAAAAGACCTCCGATGTTAATTTCGTCGATTCTGTTGAGTCCATAATATATTTTTTTTACATAAAATATATTTTTAGATTGTCAAACTTGGACTCCGACATATTTAGTTTTTCAAACTTGGACTCCGTTTCAATTCTGAAACCCTGGAGAAACCTTAGAAATAATGTAGAATTTTCCTTGTGCTTATAATGCAGTCTTTTCCACCGATTCTTGGGTTATTCTTTTTCAACTTTATCCTCATGTTTCTCTTATCAATTGGTGTGAGTTGTCTTAGAAACTATCCTAAAGTTCATAGAAAAGTTCGTTGAAGGTTGTGCACATCAATATCATCTTCAGTAAGCGATTTCTTCCATTAAAATTCATTAAATTTAGAGTTCTTCCTCCATTAATGCCCTATTCATGAACTCTTGATTTCATCAATTATTTCAAAGTTACAGAGTAATTTCTTTCTCCTTAGGGTTCTTATTCATCGTAGTTGCATTTTTTCCCAAATTCGACATATAAATTAATAAAGTTCGATTCTTTAGCCCTTTTTATGCTCAATTTTCTACGAGTTGTTCAAGGGTCTTCCCTTACTCGAATTGTGTTCAATTTTGGAGCACAAGTTTTAAGTAACGTTATGAATCCCGTGGCGACGTTTATTTTCCACTCCGGGCAGCGGGCCCTGCAAGCTCGATTTTAGGCCTAATTTAGAACTTAACATAAATTATATCGTTAGACTTGTATTAACATATAGAGCACATTAATACAAGTTTAAGAGAATTTGAAGATCATTTGACATCAATCGGAGTAAGATTCGTGATTTTGCAGCGATTTATCGTCGGACGGCAGGTATGCTTCATGCGGCTATCTCTGGACCTAGAGCTTTAATAATTGTACTAAATAGCATTCGTGGGTTGAGTAGCTAGGTGGATATAGTGATCCTGTATTGTTCTTTCGTCTGCTCCATGTTGATAGTTGTATTTTGACATCCGATTGATATAATGTCTGTGACTTAGAAATTGACTAGAATTACATGATTATATGTTTATATACATACTTGTTGATATATTGTGCATTCATGACATAAGAGGTTGGGTCTTCGGCTACGGTGAGAGTGCGTTAGGGTTGGGTCAGTATCACTACATGATTATTGGGCCTTAGAGGCTGAGACTGATTTTGGTAAGAATGAGGAATGATGACTTAAGCTGATAGATTGGAATACTTCATAATAATATAAGTAAATGACCTTTTAACTATTTTAGACTCGGCATTGTATCAAACATCCGGTAATATTATTTCCACTTGTTTTATCCCAGGGTTTATACCCTAGCACCGAGAAATATCATTTAACTAATAAATGCTGAGACTTGAGACCGACTCCTTTCGGCAATGAGTACAGCCGCTGGGACTTGATTCTGTCAATGTACGACAGTGAGTACAATTTATGACACTTATGGCCCTATGAGTTATGGAAAATTAATGATACTCGATCTGTTGAGAATATAGTGCTACTATGATATACTGACGTTGTACGCCTTGACTTGCCGAAGACGGCTTGATGAGACTATTGATGTTAGATATGAGATGCCAAACTACTGAGGCCCTTGAGACTCTGATATTTTAGATATGAGGTTATGATAAAATTAGAAATCATACGTGATGACATACCTCTATGGACCTTGCCTCCGGGCTACATCTGACATGGAGGGGTGGTTAGGGAATAGTCAGAGGAATGATATACTGAGAATATTTAGGTTAGCCTTCCACGAGTTCTTCCTGTTGGGCCTGCTGGTATTAGAGGAGGAGCGTACGCAAGACTGGTTACTTTATATGATTATATTTATTTTTTTGCACTTATTTTCTTCAGTATACCCCTAGTAGTGCGGTGATGCCTACGGGTGAGCTCGTTTCTGTGTACATTGCTCTTCTATCTGGGGGACTTTTTAGTATTTATTTGCATTACTTGATTATAATTATTACTTCTTAGTTGTTATTACTAGTTAGTGGATACTTGATGATATATGGGATTTGTGCCTTATACTGCTATTCGTTCATTTGTCCCTTACTTGAGGTTACTGGTATACCATCCATGTTCGACTTTTGTCTCCTTTGGATTCCTTTTTATTGCATTATTATTCACATATACTTTTACAAGGATTCTGCGTGTGTCTTCCTTCATTGCCTGAGATACTGTTATGTGATACATGTCTATTTGTTTTTTGATTCATATTTGAGTAGCTAGCTTCCTTGTTGTGCTATTTTCTTCTATGACCCCTTTATTGTATTCAGTTATTTACTATTTTTATTATTGTTATTCTCTCAGCAGGCCCTCGAAGCCTACTGTGTATGGATTGGTTCGACAGCTTGTACTCATACTACACTTGCATATGTACAGATCCAAGTACTGGTTCCTGACCGTGATTATAGCCAACTATTTGTGCAGATTTCATTCTACTTCAGAGATTCAGGGTGAGCTTGGCATCAAGGTTTTACCTGCCTCTCTTCGGCTTAGCATTTTTATTTGATCTTTATGTATTTCGGAAGACAAAGTTGTATTAGGCATTTTGGATTTCTTGTTTCAATACTTAGTGGTTCGTTTGACATTGATACCGGGTTCTGAGCATTTACTTTGATTCTTTAAACTTCTGCATTTATTTATCTTCTGATTATTACACTTGTACTTTCTGCATTTGATATAGTGGTCTTCTGCTTTGGATTTGGACTACGGGGCTGATTCTCCTACTGGTGGTATAGTAGGTGCCATCATGAACTGAGAAATAAGGTCGTAAAAAGTTGGTATCAGAGCCTAGGTTCGTCGATGTCAATGTACAGAACCAATGTCTAGAAGAGTCCTGCGAATTGGCGATGAGACGTTCATTGCTTATCTTTGGGAGGCTATAGTGACATTTAGGAAAATTCTCTTTCTTTTTAATCCTGTATCGTACATACATCCTTAAATGGTTTCCTAAAAATTCTCACTCATTGTCATCACTCTTTCGCAGATGTCTCGTACACGTTCATCTGCAACTACGAAGACAGCTAGAGTGCTAGCAGAAGTGCCTACTCCAACTACTATTTCTGAGGTTCCACCAGTGCCTGCAGCCCCAACTGTAGTGCCGATAGCAGCACCTATTTCAACACCTGCTGCAGCGCTTTCTCTTGACATTCGCAACATACTGTAGCAGCTAGGTGGTCCCCCTACATAAGGAATACAAACAACAGTTCCAGTGTCACATCCTATACCTGCAATCCCTATAGTGCATCCAGTGTCACTGGTTGCTCCAATTGTGACTTCTACACCTGTTCAGGTCATACTAGTGCCAACCGTTGCCCTTTCTGTTGAACAACAACTAGCTATAACAGACATAGAGCAGAAGCTCCTGACCAGATTCCTGAGGTTGGATCCCCCCTGATTCACTGGAGTACCAGGGGAGGATGCCCATGAGTTCATAGTTGAGTGCAAAGAAAGATTGACTAGCATGGGAATATTGCAGACCTGTGGTGTAGCCTTCCCTACCTACCAGATGCATGGTGCAGCTAAGCAGTAGTGGTGAGTATTTGTGGTCTATAGACCCACAGGTTTATCAAGCTGACTTGTGCTGAATTTTATGAAGTATTCATAAAGAAATTCGTATCCAGGGCTATGAGGGAGAGTTTGAGAGAAGAGTTCATAAGGCCTGAACAGGGGTCTATGTCCGTTGCTGAGTATGAGGCAATATTTCATCAGCTTCAGTCTATGGGGTTGAGTTTATGCCTATAGAGGCTGAGAGAATTCTCCGGTTCGCTTATGGATTAAGAGATAGGCTCTGCGAGGTGGTAGCATTATTGGTTTCTGATGGTCTTCCATTACAGGAAGTGGTTGATCATGCAAACTCAATGGAATCCCTCTATCGTAAGTCACATCATCATAACTAAAAGAGGTAACGACAGTAGGAAGGTTATAGTGGGGCCCATTCTGGTTCCACAGTCAGTTCCATCAGTCACAGGGCCAGTCTAGCAGGCCAATTTAGGCATCATTACAGGTTTTATCTCCCTCTCCTACACAATTTTCCTTGGGGGTCATATCAGGGTGGTCAGATGGGTTCTGGTAGAGAAGCCCGACAAAGTGGGCAATTTGGGCCATGTTATGAGTGTGGTCTTATGGTTCATTATGCTATAACTTATCTATAGAGGGGCACTATTCATCTTGCTCCTCAGTTTACACAACCATTAAGATTAGTACCCCACCAGCTAGAGGTGGGGCACAGGGTGGTTATAGAGGTAGTGGCTAATGCAGTAGGGGTGATGGTTATGGTGGTGGTCATGATGAAGGTGATCACCAGTTATATGCAATTCCTACTTGACTTGAGGTAGTAGACCCAGATGCTGTGATTACAGGTTTGATTTTTATGTGTTCTATACCTGCGTTAACATTATTTGACCCTTGGTCTACTTGTTCTTATCTGTCATCTTATTTTACACCCATTTTAGGGTTTCCTAGTGATATGATGTCTATATCTATACGTGTTGCTACCCCTGTAGGGGATTCTTTAGTAGTGGATCAGGTGATTCGATCATGTTTGATTTCTATTTGCGAATATAGACACTTAGGCTGATCTAATGTTGCTAGTATGGTGGACTTTGATATTATTCTGGGTATGGATTGGTTGTCTTCTTATCGTGCGGTTTTGGATTATTATGCTAAGACCGTCACCTTAGCAATACCAGGTTCATCTTCGATTATGTGGCATGGTTCTAGTAGCCGAGCACCGAAAAACCTTATTTCTTTCCTTCAAGCTAGGAGGTTAGTAGGGAGAGGGTGTTTGGCACACTTATCATATGTTCGTGATATTCAGGATGACACTCCTACTCCTGAGTTTGTCCCTATTATTTCTGAGTTCCTAGATGTATTCCTAACCGACCTACCAGGCCTACCACTATAGCGGGATATTAATTTTTCTATTGACTTAGAGTCGGGCACTAAGCTCATTTATATTTCTCCATATCGTATGGATCCTACTGAGTTAAGAGAGCTGAGGGTTCAACTTCAGGATTTGTTAGATAAGGGTTTTGTCTATTCTAGTATGTCACCTAGGGGTGCACTAGTTCTATATGTGAAGAAAAAGGATGGTACAATGAGAATGTGTATTGATTATTATAGCTGAATAAAGTTACTATAAAAAACAACTATCTTATGTCGAGAATGGATGACTTGTTTGATCAGCTTCAGGGAGCAGCAGTGTTCTCCAAAATTGATTTGAGTTCTTGTTAGTATCAGTTATGGATCCGAATAGAGGATATTCCTAAGACATCTTGTAGGACCCGTTATAGTCATTATGAGTTTCTGGTTATATCTTTTGGGTTAACCAATGCTCCTGCAGCCTTTATGGATTTTATGCATAGGGTGCTTAAGCCCTACTTGGACCCGTTCATTATTATTTTTATTGATAACATCTTGGTGTATTCGTAGAGTAAGTCCAATCACGAGCAATACTTACAATTGATTCTCCAAACACTAAGAGAACATACGCTTTATGCCAAGTTCTCAAAGTGTGAGTTTTTGTTAGAGTCCGTTGCATTCTTGGGGCATGTAGTGTCCAAAGCTGGGATTAAAGTTGACCTAAAAAATATTCAGGCTGTACATGATTGGCCGAGACTGACTTTTATTTCTGAGATTCATAGTTTTATGGGTTTGGATGGATACTAACCGTGTTTTGTCAAGGGGTTCTTTTCGATTGCAGTACATTTGACTACATTGACTAGGAAGGATGTTGCGTTTTACTTGTTGGATGAGTGTGAGTTGAGATTTTTGAAGCTCAAGGACTGATTGACTTCAGTGCCAATATTGACCTTACCTATAGAGGGTCAAGGATTCTCCGTGTATTGTGATACTTTGGGTGTTGGTTTGGGTTGTGTTCTGATGTAACAGGGCTGAGTTATTGCATATGCTTTGAGGCAGTTAGAGGTTTATAAGGGTAACTAGCCCACTCATGACTTAGAGTTGGCAGCGGTAGTGTTTGCGCTTAAGATCTGGAGGAATTATCTATATGGGGTCCAGTGTGAGATATTTACTAACCATTGCAGTCTTCAGTACACTATGAGTTAGAGGGATTTAAATTCTAGACAACGTAGGTGGATTGATTTACTTAAAGACTATGAAATTTCCATTCTCTATCACCAAGGCAAGGCAAA
>JBDJHY010199307.1:0-21256 GCA_039654485.1 Withania somnifera | reverse complement strand
AACGAGTACTAAATTTAAGGCTCTAAAACACAAAATTTGAGATAATTCTCGACCGAGTTGCCAGGGATCCGAACTATTGGTCCCAGCAAGTCATAAATGACTTGGAGCAACAACCGAAATGCTCTAGGATGCAAGACACTGTGTATTTATCATAAATGACCTTAAGGGTCATTACAACATTCTAGTTCCATCTAATACATGTTCTTGTAACTTTTATACAGTCACTTTGACATCCTAAAGTCATAGAACAAAGACCCCTCAATCCACTCCTTATTCTATTGTTGAAAATGACCCTGATGTGACTTGTATTTTCTATGTGATCATCCTAGAGTCTTAATTCTAGTTTCAAAATGATTTAGAGATGAATTTCTTTTTTTGTTCACCTCACCCCCCTATACCTATACTGCACAAGGACCATAGTGGGTGTGAGGGAATGGAGCATATCTGTAAGGTGAATTCTAGGATCCAATGCTTGTTTTATAAATCCATATTACTCATACCTTGCAATGCTACAAAAAGATTAGGAAATGTCATATAAACTTGAGTTCGTCAAAATTTGTTTACTGAGGATCTCTTCCTTGACCATGAATAAATCTTGTAGGGGGCATGGACACTCAATTTTTACCCTCCTATAATTAATAAATGATAAGCATGTCAATTGAAGAAAACCTGAAGTTTCTTTAAACTAAATTTTATTGAGTTTTAAAATATCATGATTTTGGAAAAAATAACCCTTAAAATATTTATTTATTTTTCAAAATTATGCCTAAGTGAAGTATATGCACCTGCATACATTATGTATAAAAGTATATGTACATAGAAAATTTTCAAAAGGTCAAGGTTTTATAAAATTTTCTTTCAAGTATTGTGCATACATGTCAATGTATACATTATAACAATTAATTTTTAGAAAATATACATAATTGAGTGTAGGGTATACTTAATCATGTATATTGTGTACACATTATTTGATTAAATTGTGTTTTTATTTAAGCAACTAACTAATTTCTTAAAAAGAAAATAAGGTTTTTATTTATTGGCAAGTTATCTTTTATTCTAAAATATTTTTTTCCATTTACTTTTTGTCTTGTTATTTATATGTATATGTATTGTATATATACATGTATATATATCTGGGCAAGGGTAAAACCCCCAAACCCCTTAATTATTATACCTGGCCCTTTTCCCTTTATTCTCCTAACTAGCACGGTCCTTCTATTTGCATCCCAAATTCCTGTGTCCTATATTCATTTCCTTTTCCCTTTTATCATTTCAATCCCTAAGCTTAAATCTTTGAGAAGCTTCACCAAACACCCCATGACATTGTCTTTCCATCCTTGTTTTCCTATGTAGGTGCATCTCGTCCTAGAGTTTTGTAGACATTGTACCTGTGTACTATTTCTCGTATCGGATTCATTCTTATGTGGTTGAGGTATTTTATTTTTGTTCTCTCCTTGTACTATTTGTACACTTCGCCAATGATTGGATTGTAATGGATTTCCTCCTATTTTCCCCCATTCAAAGATGAAATGCTAACCCATAAAGGGCCGTGATATTTTGGTTTTTAATGGAGTGCAACAATTTTCCCTTTTTGGGTGATTTTTATGATTTTCCCTCTTATTGTATTTCCTATTTAATCCCTTTTCCTCTAGGGTTTTGTAGGTGTTAAATAGGTTAAATTAGGGCTTTTTAGAATTTAGGGTTTATATTTTTATCACCTGCTCTATAAAATCGAAATAGGTTGAGTTATTTTTACACAATGATTTAGTAATCTAACAACTTTTAATCTTGACATTTGTAGCTATTTACGTTTGAGTCTTTTATCTAAATGAGTGTGAGAAAGAGGTAAACTTAGAGTGAGTCAAAACCCTTGGGGTGTTCTATTTAAAAAGCTCTCCTTGCACCGTTATAAGGGAATTGTAGGCTGTAGAAAGATTGATTGAGAGTGTTTATCTTTTGTGCTAAGCTTTCTAGGGTACTATTTTTTCTCACTTTGGTTCCTTCTCGTGAAAAGGTAATATACTAACCTTTTTATCATTTTATGTTAAATGTTAGATGAATTTTGCATGCTTGTATAGGCTATTATATATTAACATAGGTTGCTTATTTGATGAATGTACATTGAGAAGTAACTGTTTGGTTATGATTCTGTGACTCTTTTACTAAGGATCTATTACCTCTTTGTTAATAATAACTACTTTTACCTATTTTTTTGATGATGAATTTTTATGATGTTATTGACCTAATGTTGTGTATTCTAATTTTACGAACTTGTAGTCTTTGTTGCTATTAAAATATTCAGGATGTCTTTTGGTTTTGTATGGATCTGATGGTTTAAATGTTTATTGTCTATCTTTTGTGTCAAGAAACTATTTTTCATCTATACTTTTATTCCAATGACTTTTTTTTTTACAAACTAGTTTTCAAAACAAAAGGGGCTAAACTATAATCAAGTTGCCTAAGAGATCAGTAGGGTAGGGGAGGACATCCTAGTGCTATCTAATACTTTTTCTTCAAAGTGACTTTTATATAGTCATTTTGACATCCTAAAGTCATAGAAAAAGACCCCTCGATCCACTCCACATTCTATTTTCTAAAAAGACCCTGATGTGACTTGTATTTTGCTATGCGATTATCCTAGAGTCTTGAATCTAGTTTAAAATGATTTAGAGATGAATGTTTTTTCTTTATTCACCTCATCCCTCCTTTACCTATAGTGAACATGGACCATAGTAAGTGCAAGGAAAGGGAGCATATTTGTAAGGTGAATTTTAGGAACCAATGCTTGTTTTATAAATCCATATTACTCATACATTGCAACAATACCTAAGATTAGGAGAAGTCATATAGACTTTAGTTCCTCAAAACTGGTTTACTCAGGGTTTCTTCCTTGAACATTAATAAATCTGGTAGGGGGCGTGGACACTCAATTTTGACCCTCTAATATTTAATAAATAATAAGCATGTCATTTGAAGAAAACCTGAAGTGTTTTTAAACTAAATTTTGCTGTGTTTTAAAATATCACGATTTTGGAATAAATAGCCCTTAAAAAAATCATTCATTTTTCAAAATTATGCCTAAGTAAAGTATACACACCTGCATACAATATGTATACAAGTATATATACATAGAAAAATTTCAATGGTTAAGGTTTTACGATTTTTTTTTTTTTTTTTTTTGAGTATGGTGCATACATTTCAGTATATACATTATATCAACTAATATTTAGAAAATATACATAATTGATTGTAGGGTGTACTTAATCATGTCTACTGTGTATACATTATTTGATAAAATTATGTTTTTTTAAATAAATAATTAATTTTTCAAAAAGAAAATAAGGATTTTATTTATTAACAAGTTATCTTTTATTCTAAAATCATTTTTTTCCATCTACTTTTTGACTTGTTATTTATATGTATATGTATATGTATTGTATATATATCTGGGCAAGGGAAAAACCCCTAATCCCCTTAATTATTATACCTGGCCAGATTTCCTTTTTTCTCCTAACTAGCCCGGTCCCTCTATTTTAGTCCCCAAATTCCCCTGTCCTATTTTCATTTCCTTTTCCCTATCAACATTTCAATCCATAAGCTTAAATCTTTGAGAAGCTTCACTAAACATCCCATGACATGGCCTTTCCATCCTTGTTTGCCTATGTAGGTGCACCTTGTCCTAGAGTTTTGTAGACGTGGTACCTGTGTGCTATTTCCCGCATCAGATTCAGTTTTATGTGGTTGAGGTATTTTTTTTTGTTCTCTCCTTATACTGTTTGTACACTTCTTAAAGCCAATGATTGGATTGTAATGGATTTCCCTCTATTTTCCCCATCCGAAATTCAAATGCTAAGTCATAAAGGGCAATGATCTTTTGGTTTTAAATAAAGTGCAACAATTTTCCCTTTATGGTTGATTTATGTTATTTTCCCTCTCTTTGAAACTTGTTGATCAAGCCGAGTTTTCAAATTTTAGCCCTTGCCCTCTAGGGTTTTGTAGATGTAAATTATGTTAAATTAGGGTTTTTATAATTTAGGGTTATATTTTTATAACATGCTCTATAAAATCGAAATAGGTTGAGTTATTTTTCCACAATGGTTTAGTAATCTAATAACCTTTAATCCTACCATTTTTAGCTATTTAGGTTTGAGTCTTTAATCTAAATGAGTGTGATAAAGAGGTATACTTAGAGTGAGTCACAACCCTTGGGGTGTTCCCTTTAAAGAAGCTCTCCTTGCACCCTTATAAGGGACTTGTAGGCTATTGAGAGATTGATTGAGAGTGTTTATCTATTGTGTTAAGATTTCCAGGGTAGTATTTTTACTTACTATGTTTCCTTCTCTCTAAAAGGTAATATACTAACCTTTTTATCATTTTATGCTAAATGTTAGATGATTTATGCTTGCTTGTATAGGCTAGTATATATTAACATAGGCTGCTTATATGATAATTGTATGTTGAGTAGTTAAATATTGTTGAATTTATTTGTTGTTTTTATCTTGATATGATCCTATATTTACATCATTTTGTATGATCTCTACTAATCTTTTAGCTAAACTTATACAATTCTTCTCTTGACAGTGGTTGTTTGGATAAAACCTTGTTTTTTGCTTAAAAATTAGTATTTTCTTTGATATTTTATTTTTATTGTCTACTTGATTATATTTGATAAAATAGAATGGCTATGTGGTTTATTCAATTCTCTTATAACTATGGTATATTAGACCTAGTTCTTAGTATGGACAACCTTCATTTATCTATTACTCTAGTTTTTGGGGGATTTAGAAGGGGTTCTGTGGATTTGGTTGTTTTCTCTAGTCTATCTGGGTTAAGATTATTTTATCCCTGTTTAGTTAATTATATAGCCTTAGTCTTATGCATACCAAAAAACGAAGTGCTTTCTTGGTCAGTAGGATGTTTCTCTTTGATGACTTATGAATCAAAATGTAATTCTTCACGTATTAACTATTTGGTTATGATTGTGTGACTCTTAAGGATCTATTACCTTTTTTTTTAATAATAACTACTTGAACCTGTTTTCTTGATGATGATTTTGTATGATGTTCTTGACCTAATGTTGTGTATTTTGATTTTGCGAAATTGTAGTCTTTGTTGCTATTAAACTGTTCAGGGTGTCTTTTGGTATTTGTATGGATCTGATGGTTTAAATTTTTGTACTCAATCTTTTGTGTCAAGAAACTATTTTTCATCCATACTTTTATTCCAATGACTATATTTTACTTACTAGTTTTCAAAACAAAAGGGGCTAAAGTATAATCAAGTTGCCCATGAGATGAGTAGGGTAAGGGAGGACATCCTTTTTCCATCTAATACATTTTCTTCAAAGTAACTTTTATATAGTCACTTTGACATCCTAAAGTCATAGAACAAACACCCCTCAATCCACTCCACATTCTATTTTCGAAAATGACCCTGATGTGACTTGTATTTGCTAAGTGATCATACTAGAGTCTTGAATCTAGTTTTAAAGCGATTAACAGATGAATGTTTTTTCTTTGTTCACCTCATCCTTCATTTACCTACACTGCACAAGGACCACAGTGAGTGCAAGGAAAGGGAGCATATCTGTAAGGTGAATTCTGGGATTCAATGCTTGTTTTATAAATCCATATTACTCATACCTTGAAACAATACCTAAGATTAGGAGAAGTCATATAAATTTGAGTTCTTCAAAACTGGTTTACTCAGGGTCTCTTCCTTGACCATGAATAGATCTGGTAGGCGGTGTGGACACTCAATTTTTACCCTCCTATAATTAATAAATGATAAGTATGTCATTTGAAGAAAACCTGAAGTGTCTTTAAACTAAATTTTACTGAGTTTTAAAATATCATGATTTTTGAATATATAACCCTTAAAGTATTCATTTATTTTTAATAATTATACCTAAGTGAAACATACTACCTGCATACAATATGTATACAAGTGTATATACATAAAAAATTTCAATGGTCAAGGTTTTATGAATTTTTTTTGAGTATGGTGCGTATACATTATAACACCTAATTTTTAGAAAATCTACATAATTGAGTGTAGGGTATACTTTATCATGTATATTGAGTATACATTATTTGTTAAAATTTTGTTTTTACTTCAATAACTAATTAATTTTTTTAAAATAAAATAAGATTTTTATTTATTGACAAGTTATCTTTTATTCTAAAAGATTTTGTTTCCATTTACTTTTTTTCTTGTTATATATATGTATATGTATTATATATATACATGTATATATATATGGGAGATGGCAAAACCCTCAATCCCATAATTATTGTACCTGGCTGAATTCCCTTTTTTCTCCTAACTAGCTCGGTCCCTCGATTTTCATCCCCAAATTCCCCTGTCCTATATTCATTTCCTTTTCCATTTTAACATTTCAATGCCTAAGCTTAAATCTTCGATAAGCTTCACCAAACATCACATGACATTGCCTTTCCATCCTTGTTTTCCCATGTAGGTGCACCTCATACTAGAATTTTGTAGACGTTGTACCTATGTACTATTTTCCGCATCGGATTCATTCTTATGTGTTTGAGGTATTTTGTTTTTGTTATCTCCTTGTACTATTTGAACGCTTCTGAAAGCCAATGATTGAATTGTAACGGATTTCCTCCTATTTTACCCCATTCAAAGTCCAAATGCTACGCCATAAAGGTCGTGATCTTTTGGTTTTAATGGAGTGAAACAATTTTTCCTTTATGGGTGATTTCTATGATTTTCCCTCTCTTTGTAACCTATTAATCAAGTTAGGGTTTTCCTATTTAAGTCCTTTACCTCTAGGGTTTTGTAGGTGTTAAATTGGGTAAATTATGTTTTTCTAGAATTTCTGGTTTATATATTTATGACCTTCTCTATAAAATCAAAATAGGTTAAGTTATTTTTACACAATGGTTTAGTAATCTAATAGCCTTTAATCCTACCATTTTTGGCTATTTAAGTTTGAGTCTTTAATCTAAATAAGTGTGACCCGGAGGTAAACTTATAGTTAGTCTCAACCCTTGGGGTGTTCCATTTAAAGGAGCTCTCCTTGCACCCTTATAAGGCACTTGTAGGCTGTAGAGAGATTGATTGAGAGTGTTTATCTGTTATGTTATGCTTTCCGGGCTACTATTTTTGCTCACTGTATTTCCTTCTCTCTAAAAGGTAATATACTAACTTTTTTGTCATTTTATGTTAACTGTTAGATGATTTATGCTTGCTTGTATAGGCTATTATATATCAATATAGGTTGCTTATGTGATGATTGTATATTGAGTAGTTAAATGTTGTTGGATTTATTTGTTGTTTTATTCTTGATAAGAACCTATATTTACATTTTGTTGCAAGATCATTACTAATCTTTTAGCTAAACTTACATGATTCTTCTCTTGACATTGGTTGTTTGGATAAAACCTTGTTTTTCTGCTTAAAAATTAATATTTTCTTCGATGTTTTATTTTTATAATCTAGTTGATTATATTTGATAAAACAGAATGGCTATGTGGTTTATTGCATTCTCTTATCACTATGGTATATTAGACCTAGTTCTTAGTATGGCCAGCCTTGATTTATCCGTTACTCTGGTATATGGGGGATTTAGAAGGGGTTCTGGGGATTTGATTGTTTTCTCTGTTATATAGCCTCAGTCTTATGCATACCAAAAAATAAAGTGCTTTCTTTGTCAGTGGGATGTTTCTCTTTGATGACTTATGAATTAAAGTGTAATTCTTCACATAATAACTGTTTGGTTTTGATTCTATGACTCTTTTAGAAAGGTTCTATTATCTCTTTGTTAATAATTACTACTTGAACCTATTTTCTTGATGATGATTTTCTATGATGTTCTTTACCTAATGTTGTGTATTCTAATTTTGCGAACTTGTAGTCTTTGTTGCTATTAAACTGTTCAGGGTGTCTTTTGGTATTTGTAGTTTGTGTCAAGAAACTATTTTTCATCCATACTTTTATTGCAATGACTTATTTATAAACTAGTTTCCAAAACAAAAGGGGCTATAGTATAATCAAGTTGCCTATGAGATGAGTAGGGTAAGGGAGGACATCCTAGTTCAATATGATACATGTTATTCAAAGTGACTTTTATATAGTAACTTTGACATCCTAAAGTCATAGAACAAAGACCCCTCAATCCACTCCACATTCTATTTTCGAAAATGACTCTGATGTGACTTGTATTTGTTATGTGATCACCCTAGAGTCTTGAATCTAGTTTCAAAGTGATTTACAGATGAATGTTTTTTCTTTGTTCACCTAATCCCTCATTTACCTATATTGTACAAGGACCATAGTGAGTGCAAGGAAAGGGAGCATATCTGTAAGGTGAATTCTGGGATTCAATGCTTTTTTTATAAATCCACATTACTCATACCTTGAAACAACACCAAAGATTAGGAGAAGTCATATAAACTTGAGTTCTTCAAAACTGGTTTACTCAGGGTCTCTTCCTTGACCATGAATAAATCTAGTAGGCGGCGCAGACACTCAATTTTTACCCTCCTATAATTAATAAATGAAAAACATGTCATTTGAAGAAACCCTGAAGTGTGTTTAAACTAAATTTTACTAGGCTTTAAAAAATATCATGATTTTGGAATAAATAGCCCGTAAAATATTCATTTATTTTTAAAAATTATGCCTAAGTGAAATAGACACACCTGCATACAATATGTATACAAGTATATTTACATAGAAAATTTTCAATGGTCAATAATTTTTTTTTAGTATGGTGCATATATGTCAATGTATACATTATATCACCTTATTTTTGTAAAATATACATAATTATTTTTAGGGTATACTTAATCTTGTATATCGTGTATGCATTATTTGATAAAATTGTGTTTTTATTTAAATAACTAATTAATTTTTTAAAAAGATAATAAGGTTTTTATTTATTGACAAGTTATCTTTTATTCTAAAATCTTTTGTTTCCATTTACTTTTTGTCTTGTAATATATATGTATATGTATTATATATATACATGTAGGTATATCTGGGCAAGGGAAATACCCCCAATCCCCTTAGTTATTATACCTGGACCAATTCCCTTTTTTCTCCTAACTAGCTCGGTCCCTCTATTTTCATCCTTAAATTCCCCTGTCCAATATTCATTTCCTTTTCCCCTTTAACATTTCAATCCTTAAGCATAAATCTTTGAGAAGCTTCACCAAACACCCCATGACATTGCCTTTCCATCCTTGTTTGCTTATGTAGGTGCACCTCGTCCTAGCATTTTGTGGATGTTGTACCTGTGTACTATTTCCCCTATCGGGTTCATTCCTATGTGGTTGAGATACTTTGTTTTTGTTCACTCCTTGTACTATTTGTACACTTTTGAAAACCAATGATTGGATAGTAATGGATTTCCTCCTACTTTCCCCCATTCAAAATTCAAATACTAAGCCATAAAGGGCCGTGATCTTTTGGTTTTGAATGGAGTGCAACAATTTTCCCTTAATGGGTGATTTCTGTGATTTTTCCTCTCTTTATAACTTGTGATCAAGTCGGGATTTTTCTATTTAAGCCCTTGGCATCTAGGGTTTTGTAGGTATTAAATAGGGTAAATTAGGGTTTTTTAGAATTTAGAGTTTATATTTTTATCACCTGCTCTATAAAATCGAAATATGTTGAATTATTTTTACACAATGGTTTAGTAATCTAATAGCCATTAATCCTTCCATTTTTAGCTATTTAGGTTTGAGTCTTTAATCTGAATGAGTGTCAGGAAAAGGTAAACCTAGAGTGAGTCACAACCCTTGGTGTGTTCCATTTAAAGGAGCTCTCCTTGCACCCATATAAGGGACTTGAAGGTTGTAAAGAGATTGATTGAGAGTATTTATCTATTGTGCTATGCTTTCCAGAGTCCTATTTTTGTCACTGTGGTTCCTTCTCTCTAAAACATAATATACTAACCATTTTATCATTTTATGTTAACTGTTAGATGATTTATGCTTACTTGTATAGGCTGTTATATATTAACATAGGCTGCTTATGTGATGATTGTATGTTGAGTAGTTAAATGTTGTTGAGTTTATTCATTTGTTTATTCTTGATATGAACCTATTTTTAAATGTTGTTGCATGTTCACTACTAATCTTTTAGCTAAAGTTACATGATACTTTTCTTGGTAGTGGCTCTTTGGATAAAACCTTGTTTTTCTGCTTCAAAATTAGTATTTTTTTATGTTTTTTACTTTCTTGTTGATTATATTTGATAAAATAGAATGGCTATGTGGTATATTGCATTCTCTTATCACTATGGTATATTAGACCTAGTTCTTAGTATGGCCAGCCTTGATTTATCCGTTACTCTAGTTTATAGGGGATTTAGAAGGGGTTTTGTGGATTTGGTTTTTTTCTCCGGTCTATCTGGGTTAAGATTCTATCCCTTGTTAGTTAGTTATATAGCCTTAGTCTTATTCATACTAAAAAATAAAGTGCTTTCTTCATTAGTGGGATATTTCTCTTTGAAAACTTATGAATTAAAGTATTATTCTTCATATATTAACTATTTGGTTATGATTCCGTGACTCTTTAACTAAGGATATATTAGCCCTGTGTTAATAATAACTACTTGAACCTGTTTTCTTGATGATGGTTTTGTATGATATTCTTGACCTAATGTTGCGTATTCTAATTTGGCGAACTTGTAGTCTTTATTGTTGTTAAACTGTTCTGGTTGTCTTTTGGTCTTTGGATGGATCTGATGGTTTAAATGTTTGTTGTCTATCTTTTGTGTCAAGAAACTATTTTTCTTCCATACTTTTATTCCAATGACTTTTTTTTCAAACTAGTTTTCAAAACAAAAGGGGCTAAAGTATAATCAAGTTGCCTATGAGATGGGTAGGGTAAGGGAGGACATACTAGTTCCATCTAATACATGTTCTTCAAAGTGACTTTTATATAGTCAGTTTGACATCCTAAAGTCATAGAACAAAGACCCCTCATATTCTATTTCGAAAATGAACCTTATATGACTTGTGTTTGCTATATCATCATGCTAAAGTCTTGATTCTAGTTTCAAAATGATTTAGAGATGAATGATTTTTCTTTGTTCACCTCATTCCTCCTTTACCTATATTGCACAAGGGCCATAGTGAGTGCAAGGAAAGGAACATATCTGTATGGTGAATTTTGGGATCCAATGCTTGTTCTATAAATCAAAATTACTCATACCTTGCAACAATACCTAAGATTAGGAGAAGTCATATAAACTTGAGATTGTCAAAACAATTTTACTCAGGGTCTCTTCCTTGACCATGAATATATGTGGTAGGGGGCGTGGACACTCAATTTTTACCCTCCTATAATTAATAAATGATAAGCATGTCATTTGAATAAAAAATGTAGTGTCTTTAAACTAAATTTTACTGAGTTTTGAAATATCATAATTTTTAATAAATAACCCTTAAAATATTCATTTATTTTTCAAAATTATGCCTAAGTGAAGTATACACACCTACATACAATATGTATACAAGTATATATACATAGAAAATTTTCAATGGTCAAGGTTTTTTGAATTTTTTTTTTGAGTATGGTGTATACATTTCAATATATATATTATATCACCTAAGTTTTAGAAAATTTACATAATTGAGTGTATGATATACTTAATCATGTCTATACTGTATACATTATTTGATAAAATTGTGTTTTTTTAAATAACTAATTAATTTTTTAAAAAGAAAATAAGGTTTTTATTTACTGATAAGTTATCTTTTATTCTAAAATCATTTGTTTCCATCTACTTTTTGACTTGTTATTTATATGTATTGTATATATACATTTAGATATATCTTGGCAAGGGCAAAAACCCCAATTCCCTTAATTATTATACCTTGCCCAATTCCCATTTTTTTCCTAACTAGCCCAGTCCCTCTATTTTCATCCCAAATTCTGCTATCGTATATTCATTTCCTTTTTCCTTTTAACATTTTAATCGCTAAGCTTAAATCTTCGATAAGCTTCACCAAACATACCATGACATTGCCTTTCCATCCTTGTTTACCTATGTAGGTGCATCTCGTCCTAGCATTTTGTGGACGTTGGACCTGTGTATTATTTCCCGCATTGGATTCATTCTTATGTGGTTGAGGTATTTTTCTTTTGTTCTCCTTCTACTATTTGTACGCTTCCGAAAGCCAATGATTGGATTGTAATGGATTTCCTCCTATTTTCCCCCATTCAAAGTTCAAATGCTAAGTCATAAAGGGCCGTGATCTTTCTGTTTTTAATGGAGTACAAAAATTTTCCCTTTATGGATGATTTCTGTGATTTTCCCTCTCTTTGTAACTTGTTGATCAAGTTGGGGTTTTCCTATTTAAGCCCTTTTCCTCTAGGGTTTTGTAGGTGTTAAATAGGGTAAATTAGGGTTTTTTAAAATTTAGGGTTTATATTTATATCACCTGCTATATAACATCGAAATAGGTTAAGTTATTTTTAGACAATGATTTAGTAATCTAATAGCCTTTAATCCTGCCATTTTTTTTTAGGTTTGAGTCTTTTATCTAAATGAGTGTGAAAAGAGGTAAACTTAGAGTGAGTCACAACCCTTGGTGTGTTCCATTTAAAAAGCTCTCCTTGCACTATTATGAGGAACTTGTAGGTTGTCGAGAGATTGATTGAGAGTGTTTATCTATTGTGTTAAGCTTTCTAGGGTAATATTTTTGCTCACTGTGGTTCCTTCTCTCTAAAAGGTAATATACTAACGTTTTTATCATTTTATGTTAACTGTTAGATGATTTATGCTCGCTTGTATATGTTTTTATATATTAACATTGGTTGCTTATGTGATGATTGTATGTTTAGTTGTTAAGTGTTGTAGAATTTATTTGTTGCTTAATCTTGATATGAACATATATTTACATTTTGTTGCATGATCACTACTAATCTTTTAGCTAAACTTACACGATTCTTCTCTTGAAAGTGGTTGTTTGGGTAAAGCCTTGTTTTTCTGCTTCAAAATTAGTATTTTCTTTGATGTTTTATTTTTACAGTCTAGTTGATTATATTTGATAAAATAGAATGGCTATGTGGTGTATTGCGTTCTCTTATCACTATGGTATATCAAACCTAGTTCTTAGTATGGCCAGCCTTGATTTATCCGTTACTCTGGTACATGTGGGATTTAGAAGGGGTTCTGGGGAATTTTTTGTTTTCTCTGGTCTATCTGGGTTAAGATTTTATCCCTATTTAGTTAGTTATATAGCCTTACTCTTATTCATACCAAAAAATAAGTGCTTTCTTTGTCATTGGGATGTTTCTCTTTGATGATTTATTTATTAAAGTGTTATTCCTCTCGTATTAACTATTTGGTTATGATTTTGTGACTCTTTTACTGAGGATCTATTACCTCTTTGTCAATAATAACTACTTGAACCTGTTTTCTTGATGATGATTTCGTTTGATGTTCTTGACCTAATGTTGTGTATTCTAATTTTGCGAACTTGTAGTCTTTGTTGTTATTAAAATGTTCAGGGCGTCTTTTGGTATTTGTATCGATCTGATGGTTTAAATGTTTGTTGTCTATCTTTTTTATCAAGAAACTATTTTTCATCTATACTTTTATTCCAATGATTATTTTTTACAAACTAGTTTTCAAAACAAAAGGGGCTAAAGTATAATCAAGTTGCCTATAAGATGAGTAGGGTAACGGAGGACATCCGTTTTCCATCTAATACATGCTCTTCAAAGTGACTTTTATATAGTCACTTTGACATCCTAAAGTCATAGAACAAAGACACCCCATTCCACTCCACATTCTATTTTCGACAATGACCCTGATGTGACTTGTATTTGCTATGTGATCATCCTAGAGTCTTGATTCTAGTTTCAAAATGATTTAGAGATGAATGTTTTTTCTTTGTTAACCCCATCCCTTCTTTACCTATATTGCACAATGACCATAATGAGTGCAAGAAAATGGATCATATTTGTAAGGTGAATTCTGGGATCCAATGCTTGTTTTATAAATACATATTACTCATACCTTGCAACAATACCTAAGATTAGGAGAATGAGTTGGTGTAGGGTCCAACTTAACTCCAATGAGTCCAAATGTGTGAATTTATAAGTGGTTGAGGGACAGAGGAAATCTATATGTTTGCCCTATTGTGGTTTTAACACTTTAAGGTGTAAAATGCTCTATGCTGAGTGCTATACTCTTAATTGTATATGTTGTCTTGAATAGTAGTTCTAGTAATGTTTATTTGTTTCTTATCATCTATACTTTATTGATTGTACATTTGAATCTAAATACTTGATTCATTATGACTAGAGAGTAAACTAGATCTAAGTAATTTTATATTTGCTAACTTTTATGTTTTTCTGAATAGGTGCTTTGATGACTTATATGATTTAGTATGTTTTAAGTCTATATGTAACATCACACTTAAACTGTTACCTACTTAACTTTTATGTTTCTGAATAGGTGCTTTGATGACTTATATGTTTTAAACTGTTACCTACTTAGCTTCCCACTTATGTTAAGTTGATGTCATATCCCAAAGTTTCATGTTTGAAGCTTCTTCTCATGTGCATTGAGTTACTTGTAAAGCATATTCTAGTTGTCTTATATGAGTATGTTTAATTCATATAATCCATGTATACTTGTTGATTTCTTTTCTTCCTTTAATGATCCAATCATTTAGAGTCGTTTCTTTTGGGGAATTTTATATCTATTTACCTCCTCAAATATATAAACCCAACCTAATCACTTCTATTTATTTGGTTATGAATTTTAATGATATTTTGGTAATGGCTGAATCACTTAGATAATCAAGTTTAAATAACAAAATGGTAAGTTTTCCTTGAATATGGAACTGGGCCAGACCATGCCTAGTCGACCGGCCCATAATATTTCCTTAGCCCATTGTCTAATTTGTCCTCTGGGCCATTTACTTCTCTCGTATTTGCCTCAGGTTTTATGTTTTTGTCCAATATAACTCTCATAGTTATTTTACCTTAACTTATTTTCATTATATTATCCTGAATTATTTTTTTATTATCAATTCTAAATATTTTCTCCTTTTGCATGTATGACCTGGGCTTCAAATTTCGTTTGCATTTCTTCATGTGCTATGGCCCATTTCTCGAAATGTGGGTTGGGCCCAAGGGAAGAATTCCTCATCCCCTCTATCTTTATATATTTGTGTATGGAATCTTGTATGGGACCAAGAGTGTAAATCTTTGAAATTTTTAATAAATAAGAACAAAGTTTTAATTTAAATTCTCTTGTGATTTTCCTTGTTTTGCCATTTTTTTGCATTTTATAACATAGGAAAATAATTAGGGTAATTAAATAGAACTAATCCTATTTTAAAAAAATTATCCCAAAACATAACTTACAAAAAGAACTTTTAAGATGTATTATGTATTTTATAAACCACCAATCTTTATCAAAATATTCTTATGCCTTATCTTTCCAAAAAATGTATTCCGATACTTAGTCAAAATTATTCAAAAATTGATTTTACAAATAGGTATAACACAAAGTTTTATTTAAAATCAAATTGTATGTCACTGAATTGTGATGTTCATAGGGTGCCTTAAAAACCTTCCTCGAGATTTTGTGGAATCCTTGCCTAATTTTTCTCAAACTCTAATGTTTGTTCTTGTTTTTAGAATTTAAAGTTAAAATAAAATTTTTCTTAATTTCTTCAAACTTAATTTCTTTAAAACACTTACTACTCCGAAACTAACCATGCATTGAGCATATCTTAATTTTAAGTCTTAGCCACAAAAAGGGCCTATGAAATCATGAACTTATCATGGTCTTTTTCATACTACTCTCTTTTATTCTCATACTTGAATTAACTGAACCTTTGACCTAGGTCACTAGTAATTCTTTGAAATTATACTGACTCATGAACTAGGATTGCATTTTAGAATCCAAATATCAATTTAATATCATCAAAGTATAACAATGTTTATAAAATCAATTCCTTGCAACTGCCCAACATGAACCCTAACCTCAAATCATTATACAATAACCAAAACCATGAAAAAAATATATAGACTTCACATAAGGGAGTTTAAACTGATGAACTTGGCCTTACATTTTAATTTATAGTAATATATTCAAGATTATCACGAAATACATGCTATATGAGACAATTACCAAAAGAACATACAGGCTTTATGATTCCAACATCAACAAGAAATATGTGATTTACCCTAACATTTCTATGTTATAATCATGAATAAAACAATGGGGAACATTAGGCACAAGGTTGAAAAGAACCCCTTTACCATAACCCACAAAGCTGAACATGTAAAATCCTTTATTGAATTAGAGAAGAACCCTAGACCTTCACTTGAACATTTGAGATAAAAACATGATAAAACCCTACATTTAGTCTGATTAGGTGAGTAATATGTAGAATGCAGTGTTTGGGGGTACTTATATAACCCAATTTTAAGACCAAAATTACATGGTATCAGCTAAAAAAAGCTTTCAAAAATTACAAAATGACCCTTTATTAACTAACTAGAAATCTCTTTAGAGTAGACCACGACTCCACTCCATGATTCGTGAAGTTCCATTCTATGACTAGTGGTCTAAGTTGGGACTTGATCATAACCCTGCACTAATAAGTAAAAAATCAAGTCTGCTTGGAGCTAAATAATTCTCCCAAAACATGTACTTCACTTATATTCTTAAAAAGGTTTTAAGGGACATATCTAGATGCTTGAAGTCTAAAAGTAGTTGTACTGGAGCTCCATACTTCATGACATATCTAAAAATTCTATTTTTCATGAGTTTTGTAAGTTCATGTCAAGTTCATTGAGAAAAAATTCAAAATTATCATAATAAGGGTATTTTTGTTACAATGTACTGGTTTCATAAATGAATAGAGAAAATAAGGGTTGGACTATTTATACTAGTGAGTGTAAGGACTAAAACAACTGAAATAGTATGTAATGGGTCAGGAGAAGTTAAGAAAATTTATTTGAGGAAATAATAAAAAGAAATTTGGAATCTATCAAAGGTCCACAATTTGGAAATTTGTTGTAGGTCACCACGAGTGGACCTATGTATCATGGTAGGGAGTCACGACTCGTGACTCAAGTTTTGGTCCTGAAGTAATAGTTATTGGAATTCAGATTATCATTCAACAAGTCTATATCACGAGTTATGGACACCTTTCATGACTCATTATTGATCTTATCGTACGGAATATGAGACTACTAGAAACTTTATCAAGCTCCCACGATTACGTACCATAACATGTAACTTGATACCATGAGTCATGGCATGGTTCATTTGTCTAGGAATTATAATTTTCCCAATGATTTGAAATCACTAAAGGTTCTTTTAAGGCTCTCACGAGATAACAGAGCAGCTTGTGACAGGCTTTTACGAGTCGTGACTTGACTCATGGGGATCCAAGGGAATGCATTTTACATGATTTTCATTTTCTATGATGAGATTTGTACTTTCTAGCATAGGAAAATAATGAGGCAAGATAGTATCTCCCTTTGGGATAATTCTTCCTCAAATAAAGGATAAAGTTGAGTCTGGAGTAAATCTAACTACTTTAACTGGATTGACAAAGTACAAAACGTGGTTCTAAAGACTGAACTAAAGTTAATCATGCCATGATCATACATGGCACAAATACATAAACATGGAATATTTTTTAACTGATTATAAGTATGAAACTTAGAGGAAAGGATAGAATTCAATAGTGGATAGCTCATATTGGTCCATAGCTAGAAGGGGAAAGGTGGGCGTATTTCTTCATCTTATCAGCCTATTCATCCCATGTAGCTCCTTCAACAACCTTATTTATCCATAAGACTTTAACTAAAGATACTTCTTTGTTATAATATATGTAAACCTATATATCTAAAATCAAAACAAGAACTCCTCATAAGTGAGGCCATCTTTCACAGCTATTCCTTCCATGGGACAAACTAAAGAAGGATCACTTTACACTTTTTCAACAAGGGAACATGAAATAAAGGGTGGACTACTTCTAACTCAACTGGAAGATCTAACTCATCAGCTACCTGGATTATCCTTCTAAGAATATGAAATATGCTTATATAGCTGGGACTGAGCTTCTCTTTATTCCCAAATCACATCAAACCCTTCATAGGAGAAACCTTCAAAAATACCCAGTTATCTACATCAAACTCCAACTCTCTCTTTCTAACATCGACATATGACTTTTGTCTCCTCTTAGTTGTCTTCAATGATTTTTGAATAATCTTAACTTTATAAATAGCCTCCAATACTGACTCTGGACCTATCAATGTTGTACCACTAAACCTAAACCAGCTAATAGGTCACCTATATCTCCTCCCATACAAATTTTTAAAATTGAGCCATCTGGTACTGGAATGATATTTATTATTATATTAAAACTCTATCAAAGGCAGTTGGTTATCCCAATTACTCTTAAATTTGATTGTGTATGATATTAGCATGTCCACCAAAGTTTTGATGGTTTTTTAGCCTTTCCATCTTTCTGCATGCCAAAAGCCACATTGAGGTGAACTTGAGAACCAAAACCTCTATGGAAAGACCTCCAAAACAGCAAAGTAAACTAAGTACCGCTATCCAAAATGATGGAAAAGGGCACACCATGCTTAAGGACCATCTCCTCAAGTTCATATTATCATAATCCTCTGCTAAAAAAAATAGTATTGACAATTACAAAGAGAGCTAACTTGGTCATCCTATCTAGAATCACCCATCTGGAGTCATGAGATCTATGGGTATGAGGAAAACCTGTTATTAAGTCCATTTTGATCACTTCCCATTTCCATGTAGAATCTAAAAGTATGAGTTGCACCTCCTTACTTCTGAAGCTTAATCTTTACCTATAAGCAATTTTGATACTTAGCCAAAAACATAACTATGTCCTTATTCATTCCATTTCATGACTGGATCACTCTCAAATCCCTGTACATATTTGTAACACCAGGATGAATAGAGTACCTAGAACTGTAAGCTTCATACAAAATCATTTCTTTCATCCCATCATCATTGATAACACATATATGACTTTGATATCAAAGTACACCATCTCACCTCTGGGATAACCCTGTACTTTTTTCTTACAAACAACTTCCTTGAGCTAGTTCAACACCAGATCACTATCTTGATTTTAGTTAACTTAAACAACAAACATAGACTCTGAGGCATTCTGCACTAGAAAACCATTATCATTCATACCAACTAGTCTGACAGCCAAGTATGCAAGCCCATGTATCTCTATAGAAACTTATTTCTTATCTTCCACAACATGAATCAGATTTCCCTTGCAAAGTCTAATGAGGGCTTTATATTGGCGTTCCAGAGAGGTAAAGCACACACATATCATAGTCCTTTAGCAACTCTAACCATCTCCTCCAATATAGATTCAAATCCTTCTAACTAAACTCTATATGTAATAACCTGTGCTTTTACTAGCTTATAAAGTCCAAATTTTATCTTATATTTCAAAACAAAAACAGAAACGTTTCCTAGGAAGCCACGAATCTAGCCACAACTAGTGACTCCCTCCCACGGACAAATCCTTTTCATTATAGGTCCCTAAATAATAATATATGCCTAGGGACAGGAGAGGAGGTATTCTTATGACTCCTAATTATGAATCACACTATCAAATCATGACCTTAGAGTCTAGAAACCCAAATTTCCAACTTGTAAATCGATGAGTCATCCCACAACTCATAACATGGACATTGAGTCGCACTTATGATTCGTGGGACCCAAAAGAGACCTTCTAGAAAACAAAACTTCAGAGCCACTAGTCGATCCATGACTCATGGATGTTCACCAAGAGTCATCAGTCCACTCATGGTAATTTATGAAAGAAAATTTCCTATGTTTTCATTAAGCAATCACAGGATATTTTAGTCATTTCCATTGGTCCCATTAATTGGTAATAAAAAATTTTAGTCTCTTTAACCATTAATATAAATAGCCAAAACCTTTTCCTTTATTATTTATCAACACTCAAGAAAAATCAAAGAAAAAAGGCCATAAGGTTCTCATAAACAAGCATATTATAGTTCTTTCTATGTTTCAAAGCTCTTCATCTTCTCCATATAACTACCAAAGGATTTCACTCTAAATAATATACAGGGGTTACTCAATTAGAGTTACTTCCACTCTCATGTCCAAACCACTAGTTTCTCAAGAAAGAATGATGTTCCTTTTAACTTGGCTTCAAGACCCAACTTGTGACGTTTATTGAAATTGTTATATATGCTTAATTATGAAATATTTACACGATCTTAGAACTTATATCATGATTTTCACTTGTTTTAATGAACTCTTTATTAATTATGTTTTAACTTGTTCAATATAGATTATTACAAAAATTATTTCTTTAGCTTTTTTACATTTATGAAATCCTAATAAAATCACAACAAAATTAGTTTTCATGAATTATATGAAGTTAGCCTAAAACTCATGGTACTAGCATAATAATTTATGACAAAAAATAAGTAGCTTATCTCAACTATCATTACTCTTTTCAAGTTAGATGTGGCACTTAACCAAACATTAATGACCGAATTAGACAAGGCATATAGATATATCCTGTATGATAGATTCTTATGATACATAAGCATAGTGCATTTTGTGTTTAGCATGCAAAGGAATTGCCTTACTTCTTAGAGGATGATGATGATATAGTCCCAAAATTGTGTAGTCAGCAGAAGACTACTTTTATAGCCTACTTAAGGATCCTTATATTAGTATGATATGAATAGTTATGACTATGTTGTGTTAGAGAAACCCTTTTCACTATGGGTTTATAACTCTGGAAACGTCACATATTCAATAGTTTAGGTCAATTATCTGAAACTTATACCTCATGGCTTAAGATTTTAGAATTAAACAGATGCAATGACCCAAATAACATTATTATTTTCATATGAAATTTTAAAAACTTTTTACGAGATTTATTTTGTACAACTTACTATATTTTTTGGGTTTTTGTAATGCTTTCAAGTTTATGACACGATTCTAGCCTTATTTCATGATTTCCTTACACATTGATACTTATCATTTTTATGCATACACTCCCATACCATTATATTTTATGCGTTGACTTGACTTTGTGGATGTATTATTTTATTTTAATATGGATACATGTCTTCCTTCCTATCCTCAAAGCTATTTAGCAGTTGAAAAGATCATCTATATGAGTCCTAATTTCATCAAGGTTAGAGTTGTTCTTTTCCTTTGTTTTATCTTGATATTTAAGAATTACATT
>JBDJHY010199298.1:0-11654 GCA_039654485.1 Withania somnifera | reverse complement strand
CCCAAGAGCGATAACAACCCTATCTGACTACCTCTTGCACCAATGAAATTTGCGCCTTCTCTTTCCAAAAGCAAAAGGGATGCCTTCCTTTCTAGGTACCCCCGGGATCTACTAGTCATCGCCTTGAGTCTGCCGTTCCTAGTTAGAAAATTTCCTAATACTGATCCTATTGCCTTTACTCCTACTGCCCTACCACCGGCAAGAACAGCGGATTCCATAGCTGCCTACTCGCGATCTTCCTTTAGCTGGGCACGCACCTTGTCAGTAAGATGTGAAGCTGTTCACTCTGCTTTCCCTGGTTCAGACAGATTCCCAAGCTAGGTTGTAGCCACGACGGAACGAACGAAGTGAGAACTAAAGTTTCTTTCTTAACAGTACAAGATTCACATAAGAAGGCTTGAAACAAGGCCCACCAATCCTTCTATGAACTGGATTCCCACGCCTGAGCACATAGTGGAGTTGACCCATGCAGGGCTTCCGAGGCAGTTACCGAATGACCCAATGCATCTTTTACGATCTATGTTCGGCTGAAGTAATCAGATGGTACTCAATACTATCATTCACTTTTTTCGTATCCTACTGGCCGAGGTAAACCCTAACGAAGGTGGGCGCAAACACCTGAAAAAGGGATCAATCCAACTAAAACTGGAAGCAAACTCTCCTATGTTGATTGAGTTGTGGCGGTAAATTAAGTTTGCAACAGGGTCGAAGGGCCGGTCACCTCGGCTGGTAAGGAATTAGATTAGGACTCAAACTGTAACAACAGGCCTTAGTACAGCTGCAATTGGAATGTTTTCCAGGTTGCCTATATGACGGGACCAAGATATCGTCCTACCCTCAGGGTGACGAGTCACTTTGTATCTTAAGCGAGTAGGGATTTTAGGAAAGCAATAAAGTCGGCGAGCTAATAGTATGTAAGCAAGTTTAGGTTTAGGAATGATTCTTAGGAAGCGAAGCAACCTCTTCTCTTTGCGGGACTCCTTCTTAGGGCCTGCGAAAGCCTTATGTATATCCCTGCATGCTCGGTGACAACGATTCAACGTATGTTCTCTCGATAGGTATTGGCCCTTATAAATGGACTAAATGGATAAGTAAGGTCCTACTATCTCACTCCGACAGAGTCGTCCGACCCTGTCAACTCTTCGATTGGCCTCTCGGCAATGTGAAAATAAGAGTGTAAATGGACTACTTCGGCTGGGCCTGCTACCACCTATCTCACTCCCGCCGGTTCATCTCAGAGGTCTACCCATGCATATGGTGGTCTCCACCTCTAGAATTCGAAAGAATGATCACTTTATAAGTCAACAAGAAGCCTCCCCGAAATAATAGCATAAGAGAAGAAGGCCAGTGTTTCGCATGAAGAAGGTGACGGAGCCGTCTCTGAACGGTAAAAGACAATGATATCCCGCGAGAACGATGCCCCAGGCGAGTAAAGAACACAACAAAGCAGCTCCACGAAGGGCACAAGTAGGGCGACGCGCTAAACCTATATTTCTTGTTGTTGAAGCGGGGCAGACGGAGAGATTCTCTTTCTGATCAAGTTCTCTCCGACGATCGAGAGAAAAGAACTCAATCAAATAGCCACAATGGATTCGTCAAATAACCTATGATTGTAGATACAAAAATGCTTTTCTATTTTCTACAGCCGACTCAACAATGAAGTTGTTTATCTAAAGCAGCCCACTGGTTTTGTTCATCCTGATTATCCTGATTATGTTTGTCGCTTGAACAAGGCTTTGTATGGTCTCAAACAAGCCCCTCGAGCCTGGTTCTCTCGTTTTACAAATTTTATCTGCACTCATGATTTCTCCTCCAGTCGCGCAGACTCTTCTTTATTTATTTACAGGAGCGGTTCGGATGTTGCTTATCTTGTTCTCTATGTTGATGACATTCTTCTCACAGCTTCTTCTACTAGTTTGCTTGATCGACTTCTAGCTATCTTGAAGGCTGAGTTCCCTATGTCTGATTCAGGCCCTCTCAATTTCTTTTTGGGTATCTCCTTTACTCGTCGCCCAGATGGTTGGTTTCTCCATCAGTCCAAATATGCAACAGAAATTTTGACACGAAGTGGGATGCTTGGTTCCAAACCTGTCTCCACTCCTTTGCCGCCAAGATATCAGACTTCTGCAGATGAGCATGAGCCCTTGTTTTCTGATCCATCCCTTTACAGACAGCTTGTGGGTGCTTTACAATATTTGACTGTGACTCGGCCAGATCTCAGTTTCGCTGTGAGTCAAGTCTCTCAACATATGCATCAGCCTCGCCAAACTCATTTCGTCATCCTCAAGCGCATTCTTCGCTATCTTAAGGGCACTGTTGGTCGTGGTTTTCTCCTGCGTTCGGGCTCCCTTGATTCTTTGACCGCCTACTCGGACGCGGACTGGGGTGGTTGTCCAACCACTCGCCGTTCTCACACTGGCTTTTGTGTGTTTCTTGGACCGTCCCTGATCTCTTGGTCTTCCAAGAAACAACCCACAGTTTCTCGTTCTTCGGCTGAGGCGGAGTATCGGGCTGTTGCCAGTGTTGTTGCTGACCTCAGTTGGATCCAATCTCTCCTGGCCGAAATGGGTGTTCCCTTGCGCCGTCCTCCTGTTGTCCTTTGTGACAACGTTTCCACCACTTATATGGCTGAAAATCCGGTGCATCATGCTCGCACCAAGCATATTGAGCTTGACATTCATTTTGTGCGGGAAAAAGTAATGGCTGGTCTCCTTCGGGTTCAACATGTTTCCTCTGTGGATCAACTCGCGGATGTTTTTACTAAGTCTTTGGCCTCTGCCAAGTTTAGTTCTTTTTGTACCAATCTTTGCATGTTAACCCCTGCTCCGATTGAGGGAGGCTGATAGAGTTGTATTAGGAAATATTCCCTAGTTAGCCATACGTGTATATATACATACTTGTGATATCAATACAACTCACTTTTCCACAATTCTATTGGCTTGTACACCTGCTGCTAAAAATTCTGATTTATATAACTAAAAAGAAGTTCTCCCGCAAAGCTAACTACTAAGTGCTAATCTTGAAATTATGAATTATGTATTCAATTCAATAAAGTAAGCTCTGAAGCTAAGCTAGGATTAAGGCTGACTAAAAGAAGAAAGTCGAGAAAAAAGAAATGCCGGCTCTTAATAAAAGATTTTATAGGGTTTCTGTCTTACTTTGACTATTACTATTCTCTTTTATTGAAAGGCATCCTCTCTATACTCTAAACCCTTCTCGGGGAAAACTCACTCTTCTAAGTGCTATATACGAGCAAAAGGAGGAGGTCTCTATAGATAGAATTCTATCAGAACCCAACCCTTCAAGCTACGACATGGAGGGAAACAACTGATAAAGTGGCGGCTGCTAAAAGATCGGATAAAGCAGAACACTCAGTAAGTAAAGAAGACTCGGTCCTATAATGCCGAGTTCCTAGTTTATGACAACAGATGCAGATTACGTAGCAAATGCCGCTAATGCGTAACACATTGAGTTGGACAGCTTTCCTTGAGCAGATAGGACACAGCGCCATCAACAGACATACTCGCGAAGAAAGTACCTACCCTGGGTGCCGGGATCCTGGGCAGCTAAATAGCATCTTACATATCAATTTTGTACATGAAAATACTGAATTTGAAATTTGTTTGGCGTATGTCATTGTTATATAAATTGATTTATTTGATTGGTTAAAATAATACAATAATATCAAATTGTATATAATTTTTTAGACTGAAAATAAATTATTATTTGACAAAAAAGTTTTTGAATGGAGTTTTGACAAAAATAAAAGCATAAACGAGATATTTGTGTGAGAGAATCAAATTAATACAAGAGAAAATGATTGGATGATAATAAAAAAAGAGAGAGCAACAAAATTGGAGATATATGAGGGGTTTTTGACATCTATTGTACTTTCATACTTTTTTTTTGGTTAGATTTTGATAAAAATATATTTGTTATGTATTGAATATTATGAACTATTGCTATGACTTATAATATCTACTCTTAAATAGTATATTTATATTTTTTACCCACATATTTATACCTATGAAGATCTTTCAATCTTAAATTAAATACATATAAATATATATTTTATTTAAGTGTTTATACAAAAAAAAGTTATTTTAGCCAAAAATAAAAATGGTCAAATGGCCTAATTAGAAAATGGTCACCGGGGTGGCAATTGTTTGGCCGACTGGCCATAGAATGAAAAGTAACCTATTTTTGGGTCAATTATTTTAAAAAGTGATATACAATGTCCTTTTTTCTTTTTCCTGCTTCTCAAACTTTCATTTTGTGAATAAATAAGTGTCTTGCAAAAGATTTTTGTTTTGAGTTGATAGATTTTCGGATAAGCAATATATTTTTTTGGAGCTAACCTTATATTTTAAACTTCTTAATTTCGTATGATAATAAATGGGATTGTATAATTTTTAGGGTAATCATTCATAATGACTATAACTTGTTAAAATAGTTATTATGCTTTGTGAAGGTAAATAGTTATTATGCTTTGTGAGGGTGGTATAGTCTTTTTCTTATTTAGTCTTTTCCTTATTTAGTTTAGTCTAGCCTATATATATGCTTTTTGTATTGTTTTAGGGTTTAAGGCTTCCCATTCTACTATTAGCCTTCATTCTTTTGTATCCCTCTTTTTTTTTATTTTTTTCTTTTCAATCAATGGTATTTGTATTCTTTCGTTAATGTTATCATGGTATCAGAGCCTAGGTTATTGTTCTTTTCAATCAATGATATTTGTATTCTGTTAGTATTTTTTGGTGATTTCTTTGTTCGTTCGTCAGTTTGGCCGGTCGCCTTCTCTGGTCGTCCTTTGGGTTTGTTCTCTCTAATTGACTTAATTTGTTGTTTCCTGTTAATATGGTTGAATCTAGAGATGATTCCTTTCAGGCAGTTAGTGTTTAATAGATGGTAAAAATTATGCATATTGGACTTACGTGATGAAAAACTCTCCTCTTTCTACAAAAGGGGATTCTCGTTATTATGTCTCTTTTATTGATGATTGCACTCGTTATTGTTGAATTTATCTTATAAAACGTCGCTCAGACTTTTTAGGCATTTATAATAAATTTCGATTGCTTATGAAAACTCAACATGCAACTGTTATTAAATGTTTTAGATGTGATTTAGGGGGCGAGTACACTTCTCATGCTTTTAAGGAACTTCTTGCTTTAGATGGTACATTTACCAAACTTCTTGCACTGATACTCCTGAACAGAATGGAGTAGCTGAAAGAAAACATAGGTATATTCTTGAGACTGCCCGATCACTTTTGTTGTCTGCTAGTGTTCCTAGTGAATTTTGGGGGGAGACAGTTCTTACTTCTGTTTATTTAATTAATAGAATTCTTACTTCTCATAATTCTGGCTTGTCTCCTTATGAAAGATTGTATGGAAGTCTCCCAGATTATTCTTCTCTTTATGTTTTTGGTTTTACATGTTTTGTTCTTCTTCCTCATGTTGAACGACACAAGTTAACTTCGCGATCTACTATATGTGTCTTTCTTGGTTATGTGCAGGACAGAAGGGGTACCGTTGTTTAGATCCAGTCAGTCATAAGTATATCTATGCATGATCTTATTCGCATTGATCCTTTTATTGCTGATGTTGATGAGCCACCTCCTATTATAAATCTTGACACTCCTATTGGCCCCTCTACCCAATCATCTTCTGAGACGGCGGATACTACAGAACATCGTTATCATGTAAGAAATCGTAAGTCTAATAAACAATCAGATTTTGATTATTTTTGTTTTTCAAGTTCATTTTTTTCCTTTCTTGCTTCTATTCATTGTCTCTCTGAGCCTATCATTCCAAGAAGCAGTTCTTGATCCTATTTGGCAGCGTGCTATGGCTGAGGAGCTAGTTGCTCTTCATCAAACCCATACTTGGAATTTATTGTCTCTTCCGACAGGAAAACATGCTATTGGGTGTCGTTGGGTCTATAAGATTAAAACTAAGTCTAATGGGTCTATTGAAAGATATAAAGCTCGTTTGGGTGCTAAGGGTTATTCTCAGGAAAATGGTACGGATTATGAGGAAGTTGCAAAAATAACTACAGTTCAAACTCTTATTGTTGTTGCCTCTATTCGTCGTTGGGATATAACTCAAATGGATATTAAAAATGCCTTTCTGAATGACGACCTTCATGAAGAAGTTTATATGGTTCTTCCTTCTGGTCTTGATCATCGTCTTGGTGCAGTCTGCAAACTTAGGAAGGCTCTTTATGGTCTCAAACAGACTCCTCGTGCCTGGTTTGAAAATCTTCTATTGTGATTATTTCTCTTGGTTTTCGTCCGAAAAACCATGATTCGGCTTTATTTATCAAGTGTACTTAGACTGATCAAATCTTGCTTTCTCTTTATGTTGATGATATGATTATTACAGGTGATGATGTTGTTGGGATAAGCTTGTTGAAGTCTGAATTGACTCAGAGTTTTGCTATGAAAGACTTAGGTCCCCTTCGTTACTTCTTGGGTATTGAAGTTGCGCCTTCTCCAAAAGGGTACCTTCTTTCTCAATCTAAGTACATTTTTGATATTTTTGAGCGTGCTCGCCTCTCGGATAATACGACTGTTGATACTCTAATTGAGCTAGATACTCTAATTCTGATGGGTCTCCTCTGCCAGATCCGAGTCTTTATAGAACAGTTGTTGGGAGTTTGGTTTATTTCACTATTACTTGGCCTGATATTGCATATGATGTTCACATAGTCAGTCAGTTTGTTACTTCTCCTACTACAGTTCATTGGGATGCTGTTATTCGTATCTTGAGATATCTCCGTGGTGATTCTCTTATCTCTTGGAAAACGACCAACTCCTTTGCATTGTGATAATAAGAGTGCTATTCAGATTGCTCATAACTCGGTTTTTCACGAAAGGACTAAGTATATTGAAATTGACTGTCATATTACGCGCCATTATCTTCAGACTGGCACCCTGACATTGCCTTTTGTCTCTTCTTTCTTACAACTTGCAGATTTATTTACCAAATCATTATCCTCCTCGCGTTTTCATTTTTTGACCGATAAACTCTCGATTCTTATTGTTGTCGCATCATGAGTTTGAGGGGGATGTTAAAATAGTTATTATACCTTAATATAGTCTTTTCCTTAGTTAGTTTAGTTAGCCTATATATGGTTATTATGCCTTAGTATAATATTTTCCTTATTTAGTTTAGTCTAGCCTATATAAATGCTCTTTGTATTGTTTTAGGGTTTAAGGCTTCATTTCTACTATTAGTCTCCATTCTTTTGTATCCCCCTCTTTTTTCTATTTTCTCTTTTCAATCAATGGTATTTGTATTCTTTCGTTAATATTATCAAAGGATATTTTGGTCCACAATTTTTTATTAAATAAACAGTAAAAATAAAAACCAAAGACCATAATTTCAAGAAGCAAACATTAAAGACAATTCCAAACTCATTTCCAAACTAAATTGTGCAAATTGTCCTTAAAAAATTGACTTTTAGTTTTTATTTTGTAAAATGAATCAGTCTTAAATTAAAGCTTCGTGGGAGCATATATTAGGAGATTTCGTGATATAAAAATATATATTTATATCTCGTAATTTTTAATTATAAGAAATAAAGACCAACACTAAATAAAGTCGTAAAACACCAAAAGATAGCAAGTTCAAATTTCAGTTTAGACAAAAATATTAAGTGATTTTTTTTATCACTCTAACCTTGGTGGACAAAGTTTTTTGATATATATTGCTAGTGAGAGATGATAATTTGTTGTAAAATTAGTCAAATTGCACAAGTTGATTTGAAAACCATGTTATAAAAAAGTGTCAGTCCTCATCTTTATCAGAAGTAACAAATCTCATGCGATTGAACATGTAGGATATATGTATGTCACGCTATTTGTCATATAAATACGTGTGTCTACTGTTTAACTTTAGCATAGTTTAAAAAGAGTTTAGAAAAAGAAAAAACATCTAAACACTTCTAGTTTCTTGAAATTCTTAGCTGGGTTATTGTGGTAGTATGAGCTTATTACTTGAACTACTACCCAATAGTAGTTCAGCTATGAAATTCAAAAAACTTCTATAGTTTAGATTTATGTTTTTACCTTAATTTTAGTTTAAATGCCTACTTATACACATTCAAAATTGACATAATACATAAAGTGACATTTAATTTTATCTTAGATTGCATCTATACCCTTCAACTTTGAGTTTGCACAAGTAGACACTTAAACGTATATCAAATTTAAAAAGTTAAACATATGTGTCTTACGTAACATAACACACGTAGAACGCCAGGTAGAAAACGAAGTTGTCATATAGAAAGTCACATACGACGCATGCGTGTACTTGTTCAATTCTATATAAATTTAAATACCTATTTATACATATCTAAAGTTGAACAACATAAGTACAATCTGAGAAAATATAAATATTGCAATTCAAACCCAAGAGTATGGTGCAATTTTTAGTGAAGTGGAATAAAAATTGATGAGGTAAAGGACCTTGGTTTAAAGCTAAAGGGACCAATTTAAGTAGCCTTCAATATTAGAAGGCATGAATGGTAGAGTATATTTATGTATTATGCTCCATTCAAATTTGAAAATGTGTCACATTTCCACTACTTTAAAGGCCTCCAATTATTAGGCCCGAGTAGATTGAAGTATCACAATCCCCAATACTTTGTGCCTCCGGCGAACTTCTCTGTCTCCGGCGAATCGACTTGTAAGTTACCCTCTTTGTCTTTTCCGAATTTACCCTAATTTTAAAAAGAGAGCTTAATGTTTGGTATTTGTCATACCCTTTTATTTTCTTCGAATTTCTACCAATTATTAGAGGACGAATTGAAGATTACAGTTTGTTTTGATTCAAGTTTTTCAAGTTTAGTACCTAAACAATCATGTGTGTGAGTTTCATACTTAACTGTCACACTTCAACTATTAATTGTTCACTTTTCCAGTTTTCTTACCTGAAATATTGTACATTGTTCTGGTAGAAAAAGTGAACAATTAATAGTTGAGTTGTATTTTGATAAATAATCGGTGATAGTTCAGGTGGAGAAATGAACATTGATAGTAGAACTTTGTTTTAATAAATTATTGGTAATAGTTCAGGTAGGAAAATAAAAAAGGGGACATTTTAGGTGTATTTTGACCATTAACTCTTTTTTATATGAAGCATTAATGATCCTCATTGTTTGCCAAATTGGTTCACTTGTAATTCCTCTCCAAGTGAACTTTCACTCCCTAAGTCCCAAATATATGTCACTTTCCTTTCCCGAAAGGTAATTTGACCCTTTTTTGAAACTAGATTGGATTGAAGAATTTAATACTTAAAAATTAAGAATTATATATTCAAAAATTGGATGAAGGTATTATAAGTTGCAAGTTTTTTTATGAAAAAGTACATCTTAGGATGTTGGTCAAAGTTTGTGTTTGAATATCGAGAAGCGACTAGTGATACGTACTTTGGGACGGAGTGAGCACTCTTTAACTAAGAGAGCACCATGATTTCACCACTCTATTGTCTGTATGATCTTAATTTGCTTACTTCATCTCCTACAGTTCTGCTAAGTCTGTTTTCCGATATTCTTTGCTGTTTGACGTTTTATTTCTAGGAGATTATCGGGCTAGGTTAGCCAATTTTTGCTTTATGTTTTGCTCAATTTGCAGTAATTTTTTCTCATTGTTCATAATTGATAGTGACTTTGGAGGGTCTAGTGTTTATGCCTGAGTAGTAAAATCAGTTGTTTTTTTGCTATTTTTTTGGAGATTCTTTTGATTTTTAAAACTTGGGGATCTCTCTTTACATTCTCTGATGTTAGCTGTTGTGAGAGTATACAACTACAACAACAGTAGACCCAGTATAATCCCATCAAGTGGGGTCTGGGAAGGGTAGAGTGACGCTTACCTTACCACTACCTTAGAAGTAGAGAGGTTGTTTCAGATAGACCCTCAATTTCATATGTTGTGAGTATATTGATTCCAAATTTAATGCTTATCTGACATCATAACAATGTCATCTTTTTATGTTCACACTGCCCATTAAATGTCTTTAGCACTTACAAGGTAAGGCTGGCCGATATTTGAAATTCTTGCTTAAAAGTGTGTGCAATTTTGCAATATCTTTTCTCTGAAATCATCATTTCTGATAGTAACTTGAGAGGGTCTAGTGTTTTATCCATAGATAGTAAAATCAATTGCTTTTTATTATTTTGTTGAGGTTCGTTTGATTTTAAAAAGTTGGGATTTTGTTTGGATTCTCTTATTTTAGCTACTGTGAGAAAGTAATTATATAATTCTGAGTTGAATGTGTGTTGGGTATCATAACAATCTCATCGTTTTCTATTCGCACTGCACATCAAATGTCCTTTAGCACTTACAGGGTAGAGAACAAATAAAATTGAGTAATTTATTCTAAGTCTTATATAAATTGAGGATTCTAGCAATACCAGCATCTAGAAGTTGTGAATGTGGAAAACCATCTGCTACTTCATATATACTAAATTCAAGTTGGATTGTGAAACAATGCAAGAGCACCAAATGGACTTTCCTGGTCGTGTCTAATGTTTTTTGTTCCTGAAAGAAAATAAAATATTGAACGTTGCCGGTAGTAATTCCATATTTTGATAGTTGAGATAGGAATAAGGTTTGCGTACGCTTTACCCGTGCCAGACCCCATTTTGTAGGACTACATTGGGTGGTGGTTGTTGTTGCTGGTAGTAATTGCATAATTCGGCTGAGTCTTTTTTCTTCACAGATGAATTCATTCCCTCTTCGTTAAAAACTAACAATTTGTTTGGAGAAGGGTCAAAAGTGCACTAGTTTGGATAGGTATATAGAGAAAACAAGGCATGGCAGAGCAAATCCTCAGCTTGGGAATCCTCATAGATGTTGTGGATGAAGAATGGATGCGAGATACTCTGCCCGCTGATGGTACTATCGTCTTTCAATTATTATTATTATATTTCCTTTTCTGGATTATTTTGTCTTGAGCTGGGGGTCTATCGGAAACAGGCTCGCTACCTCACTTCTGAGGTAGTGGTATGGATTGCGTACACTCTGCCCTCCTAGAACCAGGAATACACTGTGTACATTGTTGTTGGTGGATCAGTCAATCTACTATGAGTCATTCCCAAATTAGTTGGAATCAACCACATCACACTTACCAAATGCTTACCCTTGATGTCCTTAAGCTCTAAAGTTTGGTGCGAGATAGGATGAGATGTTTTGTGTTGTTTCAGCGAGACACTTAGTTTTGCATCACACATGACCTCTATCTTGAAGAGAGCCATATAAACATTAAACATTTCACTTTATATATTATTTCAATCCCCTTGTGCATATAATATTTGACTTTCATTTTTTTCTTCTTAATTGGGGTTTTTCTTCATCAATTCTTTCAGCGTATAGGCGCCTTTTTTGGGATTTTTGCCTTGTACTGTGAATCATATTTTTGCTCTATTAGGTCCATTCATTCTGATGCTAAATAATTTTTGTTTGAGGCAAATTAGAAATTTTCTAAAGCTAGAGGTATTCTGAATCACACTTATCTCCATTTAGATGTACAATAATTGTTGCTGTATATTCTTATAATTTTTTGTCTCTATCTTTTCTATTTTCCATTTGTATTGTTTAGCTTAACTACTTTAGAATTGAGGCATAGTGGAATTTACTGATGGTGCTTTTAATT
>JBDJHY010199269.1:0-11655 GCA_039654485.1 Withania somnifera | reverse complement strand
TGCCTGTTTATATATTGCAGGCAGTGCCACAAGTCATAGGTGGGCCACCATATATTCGGTGAGGTAGGGGAGGAGGCTGGGTGGTAGGAGGTAGAGGCAGAGGCAGAGGCAGGGGTTTTGGTGCACAAGAAGATGGGGGTCAGCGCTAGTTTTATGCCATTCATGACAAGGTTGAGGCTGAGGCCTCTGATGCAGTTGTACCGGTACGTTGACTGTTCTTGGGTATTCTGCATTCGGTTCTACTTTGTTATACATATCGATTTATTTTTCTTCGCGGTTAGGTGTTATTAGTGAGAGATTGCATGTACCCTTGAGTGTATCTACCCCGGTGGGCGCGATCCTAGTGGTAGATATATATGTCGTGTCTGGTGACTATTTGGGGTCACTATACTTGGGTGGACTTGGTTGAGGTCGATATGCTATAGTTTGATGTGATTTTAGGCATGGACTAGTTATCTCCCTATTTACGATCCTGGATTGTTATACCAAGATCATGACTTTTTCTTTCCGCAGTATGCCCTCTATAGTATGGCGCAGTTCTACTAGTCATTTGTCTATTTAGGTTATTTCTTATTGTCGGGTCCGTAGTCTTGTTGTTCGAGGTTTTTGTGCTTATTTGGCACATGTTAGAGATGCCAGTGTTGAGTTCCCTTCCCCTTAGTCTATGTCAGTTGTTAGTGAGTTTATTGATATTTTTCCTATTGATTTGTCTGGCCTCCCACCAGAGTGTGATATAGATTTTACTATCGAGGTTAAGCCAGGCACCAGGCATATTCTATTCCTCTGTATCATATGAAACAGTTGAGCTTCGAAATTTGAGTGTTCAGTTGAAGGATTTTCTTAATAGAGGTTTCATCCTTCTAAGTGTATCGTCGTAAGGTGCTCCAGTATTTTTTGTAAAGAAAAAAAATGGCTCTTTGCAGATGTGTATCAATTATAGGCAGCTAAACAAGGTAGCACTTAAGAATAAGTTTCCTCTGTCGCGTATTGATGATTTGTTTGATCAGCTTCAGGGAGCCACAGTGTTCTCTAAGATTGATTTAAGGTCAAACTACCACCAGTTGAGGATTTGGGCCGAGAATGTCCCAAAGACAGCTTTTCGAACCAGATATGGGCATTATGAGTTCTTAGTGATGTTGTTTGGGTTGACTAATGCCCCTGTAGCCTTCATAGACTTGATAACTGGCATATTATGGTCTTACTTGTACTCCTTCATGATTGTTTTCATACATGATATACTGGCTTACTCGAGGAGCCAAGCCGAGAATGATGAGTACCTAAGAGTTATGTTGTAGACTTTGAGGACTGAGTGACTCTACGCTAAGTTCTCAAAGTGTGACTTTTGGCTAGACTTTATCTCTTTTCTAGGCCATGTGGTGTCAGGTGCGGTGTTAGTATTGATCCGGCTAAGAAAGTCGCAGTTTGTGATTGACCTCAACCTACTTCCGTCACATAGATTCGCAGTTTCCTTAGGCTGGCTGGGTATTATCATCATTTTGTTTAGGGTTTCTCTCAATTGCAGCCTCGCTGACTAGACTGACACGGAAGGATTTTCCCTTTAAGTGGTCAGCTGAGTATGGGTCCAACTTTCTGAGGCTGAAGGAGTTGCTGATCACCACCCAATTTTTGTATTACCGATTGAGGATCAGCTGTTTACAGTATATTTTCATGCGTTGGTTTTTAGATTGGGATGTGTTCTGATGCAGCAAAGCCATGTTATAGATTATGCGTCGAGGCAGCTGAAGGATCATGAGCGTAACTACTTCACCCATAACTTGGAGTTAGCGGTAGTGGTTTTTGCGCTTAAGATCTGGAGGAACTACCTTTATGGGGTCCATTTTAAGGTTTTCACAAATCACCGCAACTTATATTTTGAGTCAGAAGGAGGTTAACTTGAGACAACGGAGGTGGGTTGAGCTCCTGAAGGACTAGGATTTGAGTATTTTCTACCATCAGAGCAAGGCTAATGTGGTTGTTGATGCCTTGTTCGGAAGGTGATGAATTTGGGTAGCCTAGCTGCAGTTATTATTTCTGAGAGGTCGTTCACTCAGGACATTCATTTCTTGGCCAGCATAATGGTTAGGTTGGATCTTTTAGTGCCAGAGCTAATTGCCCATATTGAGTCCAGATTTTCTTTGTTTGACCAGATTCAATAGCGCCAATACGAGGACCCACATTTAGTTCAGTTGAGAGAGAGGGTTTTGTTGGGTGATTTCAGTTGGGTTGTGGTAAACTTTGATATTGTGTTGTGGGTTCGCGGCTGCCTTGCTGTTCCGCAGATTAGTGATCTAATGCAGACTTTATAGCGCGAGGCTCATTGCTCTAGGTATTCCATTCACCCAGGTATCGCGAGGATGTACCGCGATTTGAGGCAGTATTACAGGTAGTGGGGTATGAAGAGGTCTAAAGCATCCTTCGTGTCTTGGTGATTGAAATGTCAGCAGGTGAAGTTTGAGCACCTGAGACCTAGCAGTGAGATGCAGAGGCTCCATATCCTTGAGTGGAAATGGAAGCGGATCACTATGGATTTCATTTCAGGCTTTCCCCATAATTCTAGGGGTTATGATTGCATTTGGGTCATCATGGATCGATTGACCAAATCAACTTATGTCTTACCAATGAATTCGACCTGGGTGCAGAGAGATTAATTGAGTTGTATGTTCGAGAGGTGGTTAGACTAAATGGGGTGCCCATTTCCATTATTTATGATCGGGGCATAAAGTTTACCTCGCAGTTTTGGAGGTCAATTCAGAGAGACTTAGGTACCAAGGTTGATTTGAGTACAGCGTTCCACCCACAGATGGATGGGCATTTCGATAGGATTATTCAGGTGCTTTATGATATATTGTGTGCCTGTATTTTTTTACTTTGGAGGTAGTTGGGACAGACACTTGGCCTTAGAAGAGTTCTCGTATAATTACAGCTACCACTCCAGTATTCAGATGGCGCCATTTGAGGCTTTGTATGGCAGGCATTGTTGATCACCCATTGGTTGGTTTTGTGGAGGCAAGGATCAACTCTAGAGTTCTGATTGGCTCCGTGATACTACATATCGGGTCAGGCTTATTTAGGATAGGTTGCGGGTAGCGCAAAGTAGGAAGAAGTCCTACACGGATTGTAGGCTTTCGCCCATCAAGTTCAGTGTTGGCAATTTTGTCTTTCTTCGAGTTTCAGCCATGAAGGGAATCATGAGGTTTGGTAGGCGGGGCAAGCTTAGCCCTTGGTTTATTGGGCCTTATGAGATCTTGCAGAGAGTTGGAGAGGTTGCCTACAGACTTGCTTTGCCGCCTGAGTTAGCTATAGTTTATCCATTTTTTCATGTAATGATGCTCCGTTGTTATGTACGGGGCCGGTCCAATGTCCTTCGCCGAGAGTCTATGTAGATTAATGACACCTTAACTTATATTGAGGAGCCTGAGGCTATTATAGACAGAGATGTGAGGCAGCTCAAGTCCAGCGAGATTCCGGTAGTGAAGGTTTGTTGGGCTCATTGGCCAGTCGAGGAGCTACCTGGGAGACAAAGCGTGATATGCTGGCCCAGTATCCACATCGGTTCGAGCCTTCAGGTACTACTCTCCTTGACTTTTAAGGAAGAAAGTTCTTCTAAGTGGTCGATGTTGTAATGACCCGTTTGGTAATTTTTTTTATTTTTTCCTTTTTATGTATTTAGAACTGTCTGGTAGTTTCCCCAAGTCATTTATGACTTGCTAAGACAGGTAGCTCGGTGCCCTGGCAGCTCGTTTGCCCGTTATCTCAGTTTTCTTGTTTTGGAGTTTTAATTTCGAAATATGGAAATTGAGAGTGAAATCCTAGTAAACACGCTTAGAATTAAATTTTAATAGTTTTGTTAGCTCCGGAATGCCGACTTTGGTCTAGGTGGACCTTAAGTTCGTGTCTCGGGGTTTCTATTTTGATTTTGGGCTATTTTGTGAAAATTTAGCCATGCCAAAACTCATTTTGGAGTCTGGATGGCCTTTTGGTGATCGAAGTGCTGGATAAAATTTTGACGATTCCATCAGCTTTGGGATAATGATTTTGTCCTAGTTGAGTCTTGGGCTCGCCTTCCGGGGTCGTCTTTGTATTTTGAGGTTATGCTTGGAATTTGTGAATTTTGGCCTAAGATGTTGACTTAGTCAACATTCTCCCAAAATAGCCTCGTATCTCAATTTTATCTTCACCATTGAGTCAGAAATATCATTTCGGGTATGAATGCATAGTTCGTTTGCTTAAATTGGACCCCGAATGCTTTTCAGGTGGTATTTCAACCGTTTTTCTTATTACAAATTTCTGCTGTCAAATAGTAATTAGTGCAGAGGGATTTCCTTCTTCGCGATCGCGCTATTATGGTCCTACTATTCTTCGCGATTACGTCATCCCTTTCATGTGATCACAATAAAGCTGTCTTCCATCTACTATTTTGCGATCGCGACTCCCCAGTCACGCGATCACGATGCCTTAAGCAGCTCATCGCAATCGTGACCCTTGCATCACGCGATGGTAATGAATAAGGACCTTGCAGTATATAATACCCTTCCTCGAAAAATCAGATCACTTTCTTCAAATTCTCCTGAGGGTTCTCTCCTCCCAACTGTATATTTGGGTGTGTAAGGCCAAATGGTTGAAGGAAAAAGTGTTTCCATGCCTTCCCCTTATAGCTTTCTTCGTTGGTAAGCTCTCCCCCTTTCTTTACTCGTTGGAAGTGGGGTGTTGTACCTTTTCTTGATAGTAATGGCTGCTGCCCGTATTTCTTGATTTTTGCATCAAGCTTGTGGTTAATTCTGGTGTCTTGGGTTGAGATTTCACCTACTGAACAATTGCACCTTATTCCTAGTGCGTTATCCATTCGTTTTAGCCTTAATTGTTTGTGCAACGTTACTTTTTCTTGCGCCACTTCCCGGATATTTTGGGACCTTTTGATGGTATATTTGGGCTAAAAGTTGAGGCCTTTATACTGGTATTTTTAGTTTTATTTTTTGGACTGTGGGACCCGCTAGCCTTTTTTGGGGCCCGTTTTCTAACCCAGTTTGGTAATTGTCCCTTGAATCATAATTTGGTAGTTTCCAGTGATTTCAACTGCGATAGGAGCTTCGGCCCTATAGTGCGCGTATTTTAAGGACTTTTATCGGCGCCCAAGTAGACTAGGTTTATTTATGTACATTGTAGACTCGACTATTATTTTGTGCTTATGATATGGCCAGTAGTGTGGGTCGGGTTTTAGGTTGATCGTGGTTTTCTAGTTGACTTGAGATTACTTTATTGGTTTTCGAGGGCCCATAAAAGGGCATAGAGGGTAAAGGGTTGTATGCTCGGAGTCCTGGCCTCACCTGCGTGGGGGCCACAGACCTCGAGGACTATTAGACTTATCGCGCGACGAGTATGGTAGGATGAGCTCTTAGCTGGTAGCCTTTGGCCGATCTTAGACTCCAATTGTTTGCGCTACTATTGTTATTGTTCTTGATATATTATTGGTTTGACTAATGTGACTGGTGTTGACCAGGCTTAGACCCAGTATTCAATTTAGAGGTACGGTCCTCAGGGGTGCGGACCCTGAGTATGGCACAGATGAGGTATTGATTGGGCCTAGATCCTGCACTTAAGTGTAAAACGCGGTCCTCCGAGTCGCAGGGGCCCTTGAGTATGATATGTCGAGGAGCGGGCCCTGAGTTTTGGCACTGACTGGGCTTAGATCCTTCACTCGAGTGTGAGGCGGGTTCCTCCGAGTTGCAAAGACCCCTGAGTATAATATGTTGGGGCGCGGACCCTGAGTATGGCACATATGAGGTACTGATTAGGCTTAGATCCTACACTCGAGTGTGAGGTGCGGTCCTCCGTTGCAGAGGCCTTGAGATTGGTACTTATTGAGAGGAAGGTGATGGTATATTTTCCTAGTTTACTTTCTAGCAGCCCCACGTTTTACCTTCGTATTATTTGTGCTCACCGAGATTAAGGGGGAGTCATGGTGAGTTTTGTTTTGTTATTTGTGCTTACCGGTGGGATGGGGCACAAGGTAGGTTTTGTGTGTTTACTTTCTGTTCCATACTTAGTTATATTTTACAATTCGATCCTTTACTCATAGTGTTTATATATATACATATGGTTGGTTGGGTCTTGGCTTAGCTAGAACGTAGGTATGTTCGTTTACTTCGATTTCGTGCCTTCGGTTAATGGTTACTACTCGTATGTTTTCGTCATGTTTTAGTTCCCTGTAGACCTGCACTTACATCCTGGTAATGGTATTGTACTTCGGTTTTCTTATATTCTGTATTAATTTTTAGTTTTACTGCTTTGCTGCTATCTTTGACCTTTACTTCCTCGCCTTTGTTACTTGTACTTTATTTTAGCCCGGTCAGCCTATGATGCCTACTGGGTACTTTGTTTGGTATTAATTTTTCTTATAACTTGAGCCTTAAAAAATAATATTACACAAATTCTAAAAAATACATACATAAAATAACTAATGTTTTTATGAAATTATAGATTTAGGTGTCCGATATTCTATTCTATAAATTTGCGCCATACATAAGTAGTATACTTTGCCACAGAATCTTTGCGCCGTACATAAGTAGTATACTTTGCCACAGAATCCGGTTATCTAAGTTAATGTACGTAAGGAATTATAGTAAGACATGCTCCTGGTATCGTATAAGCAAGAAGCAAAAAGCAACCACACAACATAAAATAAACCTAATTAAAAAAACTGATTGTCGTATTGAAGCCTTATTATAGCAGAGTAGAAAGCAATGGGTTCCCTTCATGTCACGTTCAAAACCAACCCCGCCCCCCCGCCAACCCAATAAAGTAACAGAACAATTATATATAGAGTGCAGCTTGAGAAGAGTAAGATGTATGGAGATTTTATTTTTATCTTGAAAAATAAAAAATAAAAAATAAAAATTTTAATTTAAAAAAATTATATTTTATTGTATTATCATAATTAGGAGTTAAGAATTTCAGTTTTTTTATTCAGTTAATTTTAATTTATATGACATCTTTTAAATTTTGATATTTAAATAAAAAAAATTATCATAATTCTCTCATATATCTTTTAAATTATTAAATATTTAATAATAATGACTTATAATATTTTATACGTAACTTTTAAATATATAAATTTTATTTTAAAAATTTTATGCCCGAATTTAAAGTTAAATCTAAATTGCTTAACTCTCCAAATCCAAACTTTACCACCTAAATTAAGACAAGAAAGTAAGATTTTAACAATTTTTTTACATATATATTTATATTTTGTATTATAAGTTACTAAATTTAATTCAACCTTTGTTAAAATTATAATGCAATCTCCTTCCCCCCCACCCCCCAAAATCCCTTCGAGAAAGTAACAGAATCACTACAACCTATAAAGAAAACCAGCCACCCCTAGCCCATGTAGTAAAATCCAAACCCAAAACTAAACTTAATACTCTGGCTTTTCTTTTCTTTGCCTAACAACAAATCTTGATTCCTTCATTATTTCTCAATTTCTCCCCTTCTCTTAATTCACAAAAAAAAAAATTGTGAAACGTCACTAGTGTGATATCTTCTTCCCTCTATAGAGGGTGAGAAGTTTAATTTCAAACTTTTATATGGATAATATTATAAAGTTCTCTAAGGGGTTTTTGGGTTTTTTTGTTGTTCTAGGATTTGTTTGGTTATTGTTGGTTGAAGTAGTTGAAAATGGAGGTACAAGAATGAACTATGTTCATCATGGTGCAGGAATTATGAAGAGTAGCAAACTTATGAAAACACACAAAAGTAGTCATGCCCATCCAAAGATTGATTTCAACTTGGTGAGTAAAAGAAGAGTTCCTAATGGTCCTGACCCAATCCACAACAGGTTTGGTTTTAATTTGCTCTATTTTTCTACTTAATGTTGCCTCCTCACTATTTGTTAATTTAATTAATTCTCGTTCATGTCATTCGGACTAATTCATATACCCTCACAAATTACGTCTTATATAGTTATGAGGATTTGACGGTGTATGTACTGACCACGTAAATTTTTAGTACACTATTAACGTATGTAAGAATTATAACTACATTAGATGTTTTAGTAAAACAAAGAACGTAACTCTTTCATTGAAAGCTAGCTATGGTTCTGATATTTAATCTCTTCATGATATCTTCTTCTTCTTTGTGGAAATATTTCACTTATTTTAAATTTTGTTAAGTTTTTATATAGTAATTAATTCTATTCTTCTTATAAAAGAAAAAGACTGGATTCAATAAAGCTGACAATGTTTAAATTTATTATTAGATAGTAATTAATATATTCAACTTGTATATATGTACTCCTTCAGTCTCATTTTAACTTAGGTTTAGCTTAAAGAAATTGCCCAAGAATAAATAAGAGTACCACTTTAGAAATTCAAGACTGAAGTTGACAACAGTTTTTAACAATGCTCTTAACATTAAAGAAATAGCCCTTTTTTAATATTGCTTAAAAATAACTAAAAAATAAAAATAACTTAATAAATAATATTTTATATTGATTTTTTATATGAACGTAAAAAAAACTAAAACGATAATTAAAATAATCGATACAGGGTTTATACTTTAAGTTGACTCAAAAGTAGTAGTGTTTGCATGCCTAACTGTTACATCAAACAGTTCTACTTCTAGATTCTGTTTCAAGTTTTTGTTTACTGAAGTTGTGTAACTTTACGTTAATGAAAAATTTAAATAAAAATTATTTAGAGAAAGAGAAAGCACATCTGTGTTCTGTTCTGCTGTCTTTCACTTTATTTATTCTCTTATTGTAAATGAATTAAGCTTACTTAATTATGAAAGCTGATTAATTAACCTTTCATTTGTGTTCTCTCTGCAATTTACGAGGCTCTTAATTAACCTTTTCATGACATCGTCTCTTTTTTCCCTTTTGCTTTTACTTTCTGCTTTATCACTAAAGCTTTCATCACTATAGATGCAGATCATATAAACATCTTTACTTATCAACAGAATATTTTCTAAGGAATTGTAACTTTTTTTACTATGCGTGACTAATTCATCTAAAAAATTGTATAATTAATAAATTTATTTTTTATTAGCCAAACGTTTTTTTATACTAGGTGACGATGATGATCATTTATGCATGAAAATGAATTTATTTATCTTTAATTTTTCAACAGAAGAGCTCGGAGTTCTCGTAGGCCACCAGGTCAAGCTTCCAAAGGAAATCTCAACATTAAGCCATGAACAAATTAGGGCAAAGATAATTAAGGCTTGTGAGATGTTTTAGTTTTGATTGTTCAAATCTTGTATGTAATTGTTGTAAAAGGGAAGTCTCTACACGTATTGTCAGATGAATTAATTTTCAGAAGTCCCAGCAGCTTGTAAGATTTTTGTAACTCAACCAGAAAAAAAAGGGACTTCAAGAAACAAAGAACTATAAATAGAGAATTCAAGAATCTCCCAACACTTCCATTTAGGATAGAATCAGTGACGTATCTGGATTCACGTTAGGGGTCTTATTTTATCGATTGAGTTAGTGCATGGATTTGGATAATTTGAGGTTGTAAGTTTTAATAAGGCCTTTATTTTTGTTTTATCTAAATTTTGTATTATTTTCAAACGATATTGATTGTATTTTTTTTTTTTTTTGAAATATGATATTATGTTAATTAAAATATTTCGAGAAAGAGGTGCGGAATAATGCTATATGAAGCCAGAAATGTAAATATTATAGAGTGGAGTATCTATTTTCTTCACTAACTAAAATGACAGAAATTCGAAACAAACAATTTTCTTGCTAATCAGCAAAATTTGTTACTAATCCTATTTAGTGATGGATTATCACAAAATTTTATTAGTTACAAGCAAATTAACAAAGTTTGTAGCTAATTTCGATCTTTTTAATATAGTGATTTGGACGGAATGAGAGAGAAAAATAATAAATTTTCGTGAAAAAGAATTAAAAAAAGCAATTACTTAGAGAATCAAGAAGAAAAGATAAAGGAGAATGTTTAACAGTAACTGCATGTCTTAGCAGCCATGCATTTTTGTGTGAGTACGAATCTCATGTCAATCTTGTCAAATTCTCAGTAGCTTTTGATGGTAAGTAAAGGACTTTTTATTTTCCAGTGAAGAGTCAAAAATACATTTCTGTTATTTTTATTGAGTTTTGTACTTAAATAATCTGTAAATTTTTTATCTAAACTATCACAAAGTGTTTAATAAAATACACCTGAATTATTAATTATTCACTTTTACTACCTGAAATTTCTAGTATAAAACTCAAACAACTAATATTTCAAGTGTTTTGCCAAATACTTTGTTATAATTTAGGTAAAAACTCTTACATATCTGATAATTAAGATATGAAACTCAAAAAATTGAAATACTTTACGTATGTTTTTTTTTAAGTTTACTCTGTATTTTTTAACTGCACTTATTCATTTGCTTAAGAAGTGGCATGGGTTCAAAAGAAAAAAGCAAAGGTAGTAAAAGGAAAAGTTTTGTGTTAGTCCTTTTCATTATAAGATTCTTTAGTGGGGGATGTGTACACTGTTTTGGTCCTTGGTCCATTCAAACTTGTTGCAAAACCAAACAGATATATAGTCTATGATTCTCGAGCATGGCAATCAAAAAATATTTAAGTTTAAAAGAAAAGGGATAAAAAAGAGAAAAGGAAATAAAGGCCAAGATGGTACTCTCTTCAAAGTTCAAAGTGAAAGACAAAGTAGGCTCTCTAGTTGTGCTAGCTTTTTCATCCAAGGCCTCATTGCTTTCTCCTTTAACAGTTATTGGATTACTAACAAGCAAAGTTTTACAGGACTTGGTCTAAAGTTTTTGAGATTCCAAGTTGGGCCAAATTGCCTAAAAGGGTTAAAAAGGTAAAGGGATATTCAGTTTGAAATCATTGGGCCACCACATCTGTTTTTGTCCATCATCAGTAACGGAGTTAGAATTTTTATTAAAGAAATTCGCAATATAAAAAGTAAACACATGAAGAGGCCAAAGGAAGTTCAACAGCTACTACATATACATATAAAAGATAATTTCAATCTTGAATAAACGATGTAATTTTTTGTCGAAGGAAATTTTCTATGAACCCCTGAACTCTTGTTAGCTCCGCCACTTCTTGACATATCCTATTGGTAAAGGCTAGTACTGGGCACTGGACCGGGCCATCCTGGTACCGTCCCAGTTTGGTATAAAATGGTATGGGAGGGGACGGGTTCTACCGGGTACCGAGATGGGACGGGTTTTCATTTTCGTCCCGGTTTGATACAAATTTTTTTTTAAAAAAAAAATAAAGATTTTAGCAACAGCTATAAATGGCTATTATAGCCGTTTTAGCACCCTCATCCCCCTCCCCCAGTCCCCACCCCACCCCTATATAATTTTTTCGTATAAAACTACATTTTTCCACTCATTTTTTGTAAATAAAAAAAACTCTCAATTCTCTCTACTCTTTCACTATTACTCAATTTTTTATTCTATTAATTCTCCTATATCAATTACCAAAATCTCTCCTACCGTAGTCCTAATGACTTTGATTATTTAACTATTACAGTACACTCGGTTGATTATAACTACAATCTACAAAAACGAATTATAGCTTATAAAATTTGTGAAATAAAAAAAAAGACGCTTGTATTGCTAATACGGTAGCAGACATTTTAGATTTTTATGGACTCTCTGATAAAATACTTAGTA